>MU262554.1:0-63854 GCA_020310875.1 Ceratopteris richardii | reverse complement strand
AAAGTGTGTACCCAACATGAGCCACAAATCCCTTGTTTTTTTAGGCCTCAATAGGTCAAGAGGGCCTTGCCGATTCTTCACGTCCACTGATCATGCGTCGCTTGATTGCCAAGATTGGAGGGGTAGATCAAATATTCCACTTGATTTGAATTGGATCCTCAAAATAGGCAGTCGTCATGAATGGTTGGCGGCAACACTCATTTCTCCACTTTACTTTTACCACTTACACCTTTACTGTCCACTTTTGATTGCAAGCTGAGATCCTCATTTTGTGTCGGGCGTGGTATTGGAATGACCTATTTGTCATTTCCCCATTGATGGAATCCCGAGGCAACTCAAATGAAGCTAATTGGTTTACGATTAAAGGCAGTCCCATTGAAACGCTTTGCCCTTTAGGGTAGCAATTTGACAAAATGGCACTCAAGCTGATGTCCAACTGTCTGCCTTGATGGAAAAGCATGTGGATTGATAATAACATCTAGATTCATGCCTTGAATTGTGAATGGAAGGTCATTTTCATGTACAAATAAACCCCCTTTTTGATCATGGTTGCGGGGCAGGGGGAGAGAGAGAGAAAGAGAGAGAGAGAGAGAGGGGGGTCGTGGGATGGAGGGGCATGGGGGAAGAGAGAGGGGCTGAGGGGGAAGGGGGGTGGCGGGGCGAAGGAAGAGGGGAGGGGAGGGGGTTGGCGGGGGCAGTGGGGCGGGAGGGGTGGTGAGGGGGCTGGCGGTGAGGGGAGGGGAGGGTGATGGTGGTGAGGGGAGGGGAGGAGGTTGGCGGGGGCTGAGGGGGGCAGTGGGGCGGGAGGGGTGGTGAGGGGGCTGGCGGTGAGGGGAGGGGAGGGTGATGGTGGTGAGGGGAGGGGAGGGGGTTGGCGGGGGCTGAGGGGGTGGCGGGGGAGGAGAGAGAGGGAAGGGGAGAGAATGAGAGAGGAAGAGAGAGAGAGGGGGGGGGAAGCGCGTGGGGCTGAGGGGGACAGTGGAGCGGGAGGGGTGGTGAGGGGGCTGGCGGTGAGGGGAGGGGAGGGTGATGGTGGTGAGGGGAGGGGAGGGGGTTGGCGGGGGCTGAGGGGGGCAGTGGGGCGGGAGGGGTGGTGAGGGGGCTAGCGGTGAGGGGAGGGGAGGGGGTTGGCGGGGGCTGAGGGGGGCAGTGGGGCGGGAGGGGTGGTGAGGGGGCTGGCGGTCAGGGGAGGGGAGGGTGATGGTGGTGAGGGGAGGGGAGGGGGTTGGCGCGGGCTGAGGGGGTGGCGGGGGAGGAGAGAGAGGGAAGGGGAGAGAATGAGAGAGAGAGAGAGGGGGGGGGGGGGGGGGGGGGAAGCGCGTGGGGGCTGAGGGGGACAGTGGGGCGGGAGGGGTGGTGAGGGGGCTGGCGGTGAGGGGAGGGGAGGGTGATGGTTGTGAGGGGAGGGGAGGGGGTTGGCGGGGGCTGAGGGGGTGGCGGGGGAGGATAGAGAGGGAACGAGAGAGAGAGAGAGAGAGAGAGAGAGGGGGGAAGCGCGCGGGGGCTGAGGGGGGCAGTGGGGCGGGAGGGGGTGGTGAGGGGGCTGGCGGTGAGGGGAGGGGAGGGTGATGGTGGTGAGGGGAGGGGAGGGGTTGGCGGGGGCTGAGGGGGTGGCGGGGGAGGAGAGAGAGGGAACGAGAGAGAGAGAGAGAGAGAGAGAGAGAGAGAGGGGGGGAAGCGCGCGGGGGCTGAGGGGGGCAGTGGGGCGGTAGGGGTGGTGAGGGGGCTGGCGGTGAGGGGAGGGGAGGGTGATGGTGGTGAGGGGAGGGGAGGGGGTTGGCGGGGGCTGAGGGGGGAAGTGGGGCGGGAGTGGTGGTGAGGGGGCTGGCGGTGAGGGGAGGGGAGGGTGATGGTGGTGAGGGGAGGGGAGGGAGTTGGCAGGGGCTGAGGGGGTGGCGGGGGAGGAGAGAGAGGGAAGGGGAGAGAATGAGAGAGAGAGAGGGGGGGGGGAAGCGCGTGGGGGCTGAGGGGGACAGTGGGGCGGGAGGGGTGGTGAGGGGGCTGGCGGTGAGGGGAGGGGATGGTGATGGTGGTGAGGGGAGGGGAGGGGGTTGGCGGGGGCTAAGGGGGTGGCGGTGGAGGAGAGAGAGGGAATGAGAGAGAGAGAGAGGGGGGGCGGGAAGCGTGCTGGGGCTGAGGGGGGCAGTGGGGTGGGAGGGGTGGTGAGGGGGCTGGCGTTGAGGGGAGGGGAGGGTGATGGTGGTGAGGGGAGGGGAGGGGGTTGGCGAGGGCTGAGGGGGTGGCGGGGGAGGAGAGAGAGGGAAGGGGAGAGAATGAGAGAGAGAGAGAGGGGGGGGGGAAGCGCGTGGGGGCTGAGGGGGACAGTGGGGCGGGAGGGGTGGTGAGGGGGCTGGCGGTGAGGGGAGGGGAGGGGGTTGGCGGGGGCTGTGGGGGTGGTGGGGGAAGAGAGAGAGGGAAGGGGGGAGAGAGAGGGTACGAGAGGGGGCTTTGCGGGGAAGGCTGAGGGGGGGGTTTTGCGGGGCAGAGGGGAGCTGAGAGAAAAGAGGGGGAAGAGAGATAGGAAGAGAGAGAAAAAGAGAGAGGTAACAAATCAACCAAGGTGGCAATGAGAGTGAAATCAACAAGTGAAAGCAACTACTGCCCGGAACACCATTATGTCCATGAAATGGGATGGATCATTCCTTGAAGCTGCAGCCCAATGCAGCCCAGGGCATCTGAGAGCTCTCCTTTTAATCACTTTCTCTTCTATCTTCTTCGCACTTCATGCTCAGAGTGCCAGTGGGTTCTGCTCACTGCTCACATGCCACAAAGAGAGAAAGGGAAAAGAGAAGGGGTACTACAGACCCCCACATCAAGCTTTTGCACCGTCTCCGTGCAATATCTTTATTTGCTTATTCCTTCAAAATGAACTGCAGAAAATGAAAGAACTATGGTATGTACAGGGAGTGAGTTTCATCTGCTTGCATCAATTCAAATAACTCTTCACCCTAGAAATATTGACTAGGGGAATCCTTTTACCCTGCAAATCTTCCAGATGCACTGTGCCATGTGGCAATACCTTGAGTACCTTATAAGGTCCTATCCACTTGGGTGCCAATTTAGTTTGAATTGGTGGAACCTGATGCACTAAAACCATAGACCCTTCCTGAACTTCATTGGATCTCAGATACCTGTCATGCAATCTCTTGCGCTCTTCTTGTGTCACCGGAAGTTTCTGCATTGCCTCTTCTCTGTACTCTTCTAATGCCACCAATCTCTGAATGGGGGGTTCAATTCCAATGGTTTTGATTCCTATTTCTTTTCTGATGATAAAATCAAATGGTGCCAATGCCTCTTTCCCATAAACTAAACGAAATGGAGTCTCGCCCTTGGTTCCCCTCTTCGTGGTTCTGAAAGCCCAAATTGCACCAATTAGTGCTAGTGGCCAAGAGCTTTGATGATCAAAAGATAATTTGCGAAGTAGTCCAATCAAAATCTTATTGGAACTCTCTGCTTGGCCATTTGCCCTTGGGTAATAGGCACAAGATTTTTTATGGAAGATTTTGTACTTGTCAAATATAAACTGGAGCAATTGATTCACAAAATGTATGCCCCTATCACTAGTAATTTCCAGTGGGCAACCAAATCTTGAGAAAATATGTTTATACATAAATTTAGCCACTGTTAAAGCCGTGCAGTCCACAGTAGCTTTAGCCTCTATCCATTTAGTGGCATAGCATGTGGCCATCAAAATATACTTTTTTCCTCCAGGTTGACCAGTTGGACTAATTGGTCCTATGAAATCAAGACCCCATCGTTCAAATGGGAGCCATCCTGTAGATATCACCAATGGTTGGAAATTCAATCTGGTTGGCGCGGGAGCACACCTCTGGCAGATGTGGCATTCTTTAGAAAACTTGATTGCATCCTTGAAAATATGAGGCCACCATAAACCTTTGTGGATGATTCTATGAGCCAATTCTTCCCCCTTTAGATGTCCTTCATTGTGTGCAGCCTCTAGCAGAAGATTTACCTCCTCTGGATAGACACACCTTCTCAATATATCATCTTGACAGTATTTATATAAATTTCCATTTATAAGAGAATATGCTTTGGTTTTCAGGAGCAATCTTCTCTTTTCTACAGGTGTCAAGTGTTCTGGGATCTTTCCAGTAGTCAGAACATGGAGAATTTCATCATACCAACCAGTCCAGATTGCTACTAGAAAAAGATTGCTATCCACCAATTCATCATTAATACCTGTTGCCTTTTCGCTCATTGTCGTCCTGGACACTTGATCTGCCATGTAGTGCTCTTTTCCTGGCTTAATATGAATATCAAAATTAAACTCTTGAAATAGGAGTAACCATCTCCAAATCCTTCCAGCTACTCTAGGCTTGTTTATCAAATACTTCAAGGGCTGATGATCAGAAATAACAATGAAATGTACACCAAGGAGATAATGTCCGAACTTCTGAAGGGCAAATACGATAGCCAACCCTTCTCTTTCCGTTGTACTGTAATTTCTTTCAGCTTGGTTGAGTAGTCTGCTTGCATAAGAGATAGGTCTATCCACTTTGTGAGATGATGGTTGAGCTAGAACTGCACCAACAGCACAAAGACTAGCATCTGTATGCACATGAAATTCCAATGAACAATTAGGAACACTTAAAAGTGGAGCAGTACATAGCCTCAACTCTAGTTCACAAAATGCTTTGTCAGCTTCAACACTCCATGAGAAAGGGATCTTTTTGTTGGTAAGCCTTGACAAGGGCTTAGCAATTTCTGAATACATCCTAATGAATCTTCTGTGATACCCTGCATGGCCCAAGAAACTTTGCACTTCCTTTGGGCTTTGTGGAATTGGCATGGAAAGAATAGCTGTAACCTTTGCGGGGTCAACAGCTATACCTTCCGCAGATACTATGTGACCAAGAAGAGTGCCCTTCGTGACCAAAAAGTGACATTTATCACGATTCAATTTCAAACCTGTTTTGAGACATTGCTCAAAATTTTCTTTTAGATTTTCCAAATGGTCATGGAAATCTTGAACTGCTGCCCTTCTATCTGTACCTGAAAATACTGAAAAGTCATCCATGAAAATGCGTAGAAAGGTTGTTAACCATTTGCCCAATATCAGATACATCGTTCTATTAAATGAAGCCGGTGCATTCTTCAAACCAAAAGCCATTCGAGTATAGCCATAAGTGCCCCAGGGAGTGACAAAGGCTGTTTTGTCCCTATCATCAGGATGGATCACTATCTGATTGTAGCCACTAAAACCATCCAAGAAACTATACAAAGTGTGACCAGCTACCTCTTCAAGTACTTGCTCTGTGAAGGGCTGAGGAAATCCATCTTGAATAGTCACTTTATTCAAAGCACGGAAATCAACACATACCCTTATTTTTCCACTATTTTTCTTCGGCACAATAACCATAGAAGAAAGCCACCTAGAATGTTCTACTGGCACAATTATACCTGCTTCTTCTAGTTTTGTAATCTCTGCTTTTACCGCCTCTGCATACTTCGGATTGAGTCGATATGGCCTACTTCTTACAGGTGCAGCTCCCTCAACCAAGGGTATCTGATGTAATCCGAGCTCTTCTGGTATTCCTGTTAGATCTTTGTAGGACCATGCGAAGACACTTTTGTAAGTAAAGAGCAAAGAAGTTACCTTCTGTAGTAAATTAGGATAATGCCACAACCAGGATGCCAAATGGACTACTTGAGGGTTCTCTTCATCCCCTAAATTTACTTCTTGAACCAATGTTTCAGGACTGGCCTTGTTTGATAAATCAACTCCACTATATGCAGGAGTGGAGTTTAATTTATATTCTGCAACATGTTCTTCCATCCATCCTTGAGGTATATCTGAGAAAGGAAGATCTTCTCTGCCCTTAGGTTCAAAATATTCTACCTCTGATACTTTTATCTGGGTTGCTTCCTCAAGGCTTGTGCTTTCCTGCAATTGCTCATTCTCCAACACCTTATGGTCTTCATTGCCCTTTCCTATAATTACCTTATCTGCAACTTCTTCCTCAATTTCATTAATCTCCACTGTGCAACACTCTGCACTTCCCATCATCCAATTTAACAATGTATCCTCTTCTTGGGGTAGAGAGGGCATTACCTGAGTGTCCACAGTATATCCAGTAGTTTTTCCTGAGTCGAATCCTTCTTCCAAATGTAGTTGCAGTTGGCTATTGGTATTTGTTGAAATCCATAGTTTATTTTTTCCCCAATCTTGCAAAGCTTTTGCTTGTCTCAGCCAAGGTCTCCCCAGGAGTAGAGGGTAAGAAGTCTCCTGTGGAAGTGCAATAACAACAAAATCTAGAACAAAATGGCAGCCCTGTACTACCATCAGTACCTTCTCAATAATGCCCAGTGGCGCAACCCGATGTTGATCTACCAATGTAACCGTGAATGGTGCCAACTTGGTGGGGTTCAATTTCAGCTTCTTCATTGTAAAATATGGCATTAAATTGATACCAGAGCCTCCATCTATGATCACACCTCTGAGAGTTTCATCCTTTATACACACAGATAATCTTGAGCTTTGGTAGTCTGCTAAGGGTGCAGGGGGAAAATCAACCATGAAACCATCTATACTAGGTGATTGGACCAAGTGAGCAGAGTGTATAATCTTCAGTAAGTCACTTCTTATTTTTGAATCCATCCTTATAAGTTCATATAGACTAACCTTGTGATGAATACCTTTCAAGATCTGTTCAATGTTTACCTCCTGAGTGTTTTCTTGCAGACTTGTTGGTTGGCCCTTTAGAGAAGTAGTCATCTTATTATAAGCTCCTTCAATTTGTGCTTGGTCCTTCCATCCAGACTCCTTTTCTTCCTCTTTATCCTGAAATCCTTGTTGTTCATCTCTCTGGGTTGCAGCTGCTTGCCTAGCTCTAGTCATCATGGGCATTGTAGAGGATGAAACAGCATAAGTCTGAGTGGTTTTTCCTTCTTCATGTGGAGAGACTGCAATCATATGAATTGGAGCAGGACGACCTCTTGGGCAATCTTTGGTATAATGATCCTTGGCCTCTGGACAATGTTGACAAGGAGGTGCATCTTCTGGGAGGGAACACCTATTTTGCATGTGACCATATTCACCACAACGATAGCACATCAAGGGTCTATTATATCTAGGCTTTGCAGGCCTATTCTCCTCTCTATTAGATGTATTTGAAGTACTAGCATAGTACGAATCCAAAGTTTGAGGGTTACCTCTCAGCTCTGTACCCTTGAGGTAATAGCAATCTCTGGCTTCATGACCATTTTTTCCACAAAATTGACAGCTTACCTTAATAGGGCAATTAGCATTGGAATGTCCATTGTTGTTAGAGATTGTACACCAAATTTGTCTCCTTATATCTTGAGTGGTCTTCAAGTCTTCTAACTCTCGGCGAAGTTGAGCTACTTCATCATCAGTGCGACGCAGTGGTGGCAAAACCTTCTCTTCTTGTTGATTTTGTTGCATCTTCAATGCTTCCAGTTCCCTCCTTAGTTGCTCAATAGGATCCAGATCTGCAGCATACTTAGGTTGTGTATCCCCTTCAAAATGTTGCCTTGCTTCTTCAATGCGTGATGCCGCTGCAACAAAATCATTGAGGGTGGCATCCAATTTAAGAGATTCACGAAGCTTCTGCTGAGATGACCTAGGCAGAGCCTTTTCGATCCAGTTTTTAACCAAAAAGTCACCTGGAGCATGTGGCAGACGTGCAACAAGTGCTTTTGTTCTAGTGTGAAGTTCATGAAAGGATTCACCTGGTCTTAGCTTCAAATTCTCTAGCTGATCTAGAGCTCTTTCCGAGGAATCACTTGGTCGGAATGTCTGTGAGAACGCCGCCTTCAAAGCCTCCCATGTAGTGAAATGGACATCTGCATATTGACTATACCATTTATCTGCAAGACCCTCCAATGTGGATGGAAAAAGTGTCAGCATGGCATCCTCTCTATTTTGCAAACCTCGTCCACGGCATAAAGAGATGAATCTTCTCCCATGATCATCAGCATCCTCATAGGCTTGTCCCTTGAAGGTAGGGAATTTGATATTTAATCTGGAGAGTAAATGAGAGAGATCCTCCATTTGTACTGGTGTTTCTTCGGACGTATCTGAGGAAAAGTCTAGAGTTCTCCTATACCCCTCTTTCGACAATGGTGTCGCACCCAAATCAATCGATAAATTTAGGGAAGGCAGAGGGGAGGTAGACTCACTAGTCGTGGTTATGGCTAACTTGTTAAGGCTCCTCCGAACACGAAGAGACTCCTTATCTGCCCGTGTATGGGTCATGTACCTACTTGCAAATATAATAGGGCAAAAATACCTCTCACAGAAATGCAAAGGTCCCACCGGGCGTGCCAAACTGTAGAGGAGGTACTGGGGTATCCACTTTTAACAAAAAAAAGTAGAGATTAAAGATTAACACATCCAGTACGTCGCCTACTCAAGGGGGGTTCTCTTTAGGGAAGTATACCCTTTAACATTTCTGTGAGCAAGTACATAACAAGGATTGCACAGAGTGGTACATACTCTAGAAAATATGAACAACAATTAACCAAGGAAGACCATACACTTCTTGATTCGATTCAGATGATTACAAGATTTGTCAAGGAAATGCTCAAAAACTAATGCTCAGAGCTTCGTGGTACTCTATGCAGATAAATACAGATTAATACAACTGATGAAGGAATAGCTCAAGAGTATAGATCATAACTCCGATGGTGTCTCATAGAAAAGAAAGAAAATCCAAGACACTCTCTTACACTATAGTGCTCATAGCCCTCCACTGAGAAGCCTACCCTCTGTATCGACACTATAGAGTAGCTCCTACAATAGGCTTGAAACCACCAAGTGCAAGAGAGAATTTCTGCACGTATACACACAGCAAAGTAACTCCAGAAAATGTACCAAAAAGTGTGTACCCAAATGAGCACAAATCCCTTGTTTTTATAGGCCTCAATAGGTCAAGAGGGCCTTGCCGATTCTTCACGTCCACTGATCACGCGTCGCTTGATTGCCAAGGTTAGAGGGGTAGATCAAATATTCCACTTGATTTCTCCACTTTTACTTTTACCACTTACACCTTTACTGTCACTTTTGATTGCAAGCTGAGATCCTCATTTTGTGTCGGGCGTGGTATTGGAATGACCTATTTGTCATTTCCCCGTTGATGGAATCCCCAGGCAACTCAAATGAAGCTAATTGGTTTACGATTAAAGGCAGTCCCATTGAAACGCTTTGCCCTTTAGGGTAGCACTTTGACAAAATGGCACTCAAGCTGATGTCCAACTGTCTGCCTTGATGGAAAAGCATGTGGATTGATAATAACATCTAGAGTCATGCCTTGAATTGTGAATGGAAGGTCATATTCATGTACAAATAAACCCCCTTTTGATCATGGTTGTGGGGCAGGGGGAGAGAGAGAGAAAGAGAGAGAGAGAGAGAGAGGGGGGTCGTGGGATGGAGGGGCATGGGGGCAGAGAGAGGGGCTGAGGGGGAAGGGGGGTGGCGGGGGCGGAGGTAGAGGGGAGGGGAGGGGGTTGGCGGGGGCTGAGGGGGGTAGTGGGGCGGGAGGGGTGGTGAGGGGGCTGGCGGTGAGGGGAGGGGAGGGTGATGGTGGTGAGGGGAGGGGAGGAGGTTGGCGGGGGCTGAGGGGGGCAGTGGGGCGGGAGGGGTGGTGAGGGGGCTGGCGGTGAGGGGAGGGGAGGGTGATGGTGATGGTGGTGAGGGGAGGGGAGGGGGTTGGCGGGGGCTGAGGGGGTGGCGGGGGAGGAGAGAGAGGGAAGGGGAGAGAATGAGAGAGAGAGAGAGAGAGGGGGGGAAGCGCGTGGGGGCTGAGGGGGACAGTGGGGCGGGAGGGGTGGTGAGGGGGCTGGCGGTGAGGGGAGGGGAGGGTGATGGTGGTGAGGGGAGGGGAGGGGGTTGGCGGGGGCTAAGGGGGGCAGTGGGGCGGGAGGGGTGGTGAGGGGGCTGGCGGTGAGGGGAGGGGAGGGGGTTGGCGGGGGCTGAGGGGGGCAGTGGGGCAGGAGGGGTGGTGAGGGGGCTGGCGTTAAGGGGAGGGGAGGGTGATGGTGGTGAGGGGAGGGGAGGGGGTTGGCGGGGGCAGAGGGGGTGGCGGGGGAGGAGAGAGAGGGAAGGGGAGAGAATGAGAGAGAGAGAGAGGGGGGGGAAGCGCGTGGGGGCTGAGGGGGACAGTGGGGCGGGAGGGGTGGTGAGGGGGCTAGCGGTGAGGGGAGGGGCGGGGGCTGAGGGGGTGGCGGGGGAGGAGAGAGAGGGAACGAGAGAGAGAGAGAGAGGGGGGGGAAGTGCGCGGGGGCTGAGGGGGGCAGTGGGGCGAGAGGGGTGGTGAGGGGGCTGGTGGTGAGGGGAGGGGAGGGTGATGGTGGTGAGGGGAGGGGAGGGGGTTGGCGGGGGCTGAGGGGGTGGTGGGGGAGGAGAGAGAGGGAACGAGAGAGAGAGAGAGAGAGAGAGAGAGAGAGAGAGAGAGAGAGAGAGAGAGAGAGAGAGAGAGAGAGAGAGAGAGAGAGAGAGAGAGAGAGAGAGAGGGGGGAAGCGCGCGGGGGCTGAGGGGGGCAGTGGGGCGGGAGGGGTGGTGAGGGGGCTGGCGGTGAGGGGAGGGGAGGGTGATGGTGGTGAGGGGAGGGGAGGGAGTTGGCGGGGGCTGAGGGGGGCAGTGGGGCGGGAGGGGTGGTGAGGGGGCTGGCGGTGAGGGGAGGGGAGGGTGATGGTGGTGAGGGGAGGGGAGGGGGTTGGCGGGAGGTGAGGGGGTGGCGGGGGAGGAGAGAGAGGGAAGGGGAGAGAATGAGAGAGAGAGAGAGGGGGGGAAGCGCGTGGGGGCTGAGGGGGAGAGTGGGGCGGGAGGGGTGGTGAGGGGGCTGGCGGTGAGGGGAGGGGAGGGTGATGGTGGTGAGGGGAGGGGAGGGGGTTGGCTGGGGCTGAGGGGGTGGCGGGGGAGGAGAGAGAGGGAACGAGAGAGAGAGAGAGAGAGAGGGGGGGGGAAGCGCGCGGGGGCTGAGGGGGGCAGTGGGGCGGGAGGGGTGGTGAGGGGGCTGGCGGTGAAAGGAGGGGAGGGTGATGGTGGTGAGGGGAGGGGAGGGGGTTGGCGGGGGCTGAGGGGGTGGCGGGGGAGGAGAGAGAGGGAAGGGGAGAGAATGAGAGAGAGAGAGAGAGAGAGAGGGGGGGGAAGCGCGTGGGGGCTGAGGGGGACAGTGGGGCGGGAGGGGTGGTGAGGGGGCTGGCGGTGAGGGGAGGGGAGGGGGTCGGCGGGGGCTGTGGGGGTGGTGGGGGAAGAGAGAGAGGGTACGAGAGGGGGCTTTGCGGGGAAGGCTGACGGGGGGTTTTGCGGGGCAGAGGGGAGCTCAGAGAAAAGAGGGGGAAGAGAGATAGGAAGAGAGAGAAAAAGAGAGAGGTAACAAATCAACCAAGGTGGCAATGAGAGTGAAATCAACAAGTGAAAGCAACTACTGCCCGGAACACCATTATGTCCATGAAATGGGATGGATCATTCCTTGAAGCTGCAGCCCAATGCAGCCCAGGGCATCTGAGAGCTCTCCTTTTAATCACTTTCTCTTCTATCTTCTTCGGACTTCATGCTCAGAGTGGTAGTGGGTTCTGCTCACTGCTCACATGACACAAAGAGAGAAAGGGAAAAGAGAAGGGGTACTACACACACACATGCACACATACACACATACACATGCATACACACACATACACATGCATACACACATATAGACACATATACACACACATAGACACACATATATGCATACACACACATAGAGAGACATACACACATAAACACATACATGCATACATTTGCATACATAATGCATATGCATATGCAGATAATGTACATACATACTTACATGCATACATAATGCACATGCATAGATACATACACACACACAGATACATACACACATAGACACATACACACACATGAACACATACATACTCATAGATACACACACATACACATAGACACACACACATACACACACATACACACATAATGATGCATACACACACATACACATGCATACACACATACAGACACATGTACACACACATACACACATAATGATGCATACACACACATACACATGCATACACACATACAGACACATGTACACACACATTCACACACACATTCACACACATTCACACACATATACATACATGCATACATATTGCATATGCATATGCATACATACATACTTACATGCATATGCATACACACACACATATGCATACATACATACTTACATGCATATGCATACACATGCATATGCATATGCATACATAATGCATATGCATATGCATACATACATACTTATATGCATACATAATGCACATGCTTACATACACTGTCATAATGTATATACACACACATACACACATAGACACATACACACATAATTATGCATACACACACATACATATGCATACACACACATATGCATACATACATGCATACACATACACACACATAGATACATACATACACATAAATACATACACACTCATAGACACACACACATACACATAGACACACACACATACACATGGAAACACACACATATACACACACATACACACATAGACACATGCACATGTAATGATGCATACACACATACACATGCATACATAGACACACATAATAATGCATACACACACATACATATGCATACACACACACATGCATACAAACATATACACACATATACACACACACATGCATACACACATATACACACACATATACACATATACACATACACATGCATACACACACACATGCATACACACATACAAACACATATACACACACACATACACACATAGATACATACACACGTAATGATGCATACACACATACACATGCATACATAGACACACATAATAATGCATACACACACATACATATGCATACACATACATATGCATACATACATGCATACACATACACACTTAGACACATAGACACACATAGATACATACATACACATAAACACATACACACTCATAAACACACACACATACACATAGACACACATACATATACACACACATACACACATAGACACATGCACATGCAATGATGCATACACACGTACAAATGCATACATAGACACACATAATGATGCATACACACACATACATATGCATACACACACATATGCATACATACATGCATACACATACACACATAGATACATACACACACATAGATACAAACATATACATAAACACATACACACTCATAAACATTATGGATCCCAGTAGAGAGAGAAAGGCGAAACTCACTCTCATAAAAAGTCTTATGAGAGCAAGAGTTCCGTCAGATACTCTAGGGGCCATAATGCGGGACTATGCAGAGATGTCCGATGAGGAGCTGGATTATATGATCCAGATGCTTACGCGATCAGACGAGGGCTCTTCTGCGGATCCACATGCAGGAAGAGAGCTATCTGCTCATAGGTATGTTTTTTTTCATAAATTTTTTTAATGATATTATAGCACATATTTTTATTTATTTCTATCTATCTATTTTCAGGACACCTATACCACCTCCAGCACGTGATAGCACAGCAGAGACGTTGCCTATGAGGACATGCATAGGCACGTTAGGACTAGAGTGCGACATAGAGCCAGAGGGGAATATTGTATACATAGGAAATGGATTGGAGTTCAAGAGGAGAATGCGTGCACTATGCGACTCTTACCTGCGCTTTATCCACTTACCGTGGAAGTAAGTAAAAGTTTTACATATAAATTGAAATATATATCTTATGTTTTATTTATATTATGTTTTTTATTTCTGTAGTGAGCATGATGAGAGGGATAAAAAGTACGTGCTCAGTTCACTTGAGATGGAGTTTGGGACAGGGTGGTCTCTTAAATGGTGTTTAAAAGAGATGCGGACACTTATGGCGCATCGTCGTGACAATGCACGGTATGTATGTATATGAGAGAGAGAGAGAGACAGAGAGCACTAATCTCGATATTAGGGTTTTGAAATCCCTAATTTAAAAACTCTAATTCAACCTTTTAGCCATATGTTTGAAGTATATGTACACCTCCGACGTCCTACTAGAGAGATGTCTCTCCTCCCAACCTTATGCCTCTATATATAGCTACTCGAATCAACGAGGATCATGATTCATAATATATGTAAAGATATATACACATCATGTAGATAGGATACATAAATATAAAATGGAGTAGATATATTATGCTTCACACATACATGCCTAAATGCACACATAAATATATATATACATACTAACATATTTACATGTACATATTTACACATACATGTACATGCCTACATGCACACATAAACATATATATACATGCATACATATTTACATGTACATATTTACACATAGACACATATACATATATACACGTACACAATTATAAACACTTGCATATATTACGTAGATGAATACATGTATAAATATATCACACACATGCAAATACATACATATACATGAAATACATATATATGCATACTAATATATGTATACATATAATACACATGAATACACACACATATGCATACATACATGATAAAAATTTACTCCTCGAAGATAAAGCTATATATAAAATAATTAGGCATACCCCCGAGCTTCATGTTCTAACTTAGAAGAACATGATTTCATCTCTCTAGTAGGATTCATCATTATTCAAGTTAATAAAAAAAACCTATTATCTGATATCCATTCAGAAGCTTCAAGTTACTATCTAATCTGCTCATATGTTTTCATTATTGCCATCATTTTGGTAAGACATCAATATAGTCTCATCTTCATTATCCTTATTGATTTCATTTATTTCTTCTATTGTTAAATCTATGTTCTCATGAATCACATCATCTATTGGTGGATTAATATCTATTTCTGGTAATTCCTCTTCCTCATCAGTAGAATCAGCATGTAGAGAATTATCCTCTTCATCAAAGAGATTAGTATCATTATCACGTATAATGAGTCTAGATGTTGATGTATCAGTATCTGATGCTGAATCATCAAGATGACTTTCTTCAATCTCTCTAACAATAAACTGTTCAAACAATGACCTACCTCTAGGTTGCACATGAATGACTTGCCACCAAGGATGAGCATCTGGGTTTTTATAAAAAAATACTTGTTCAATATCCCTAGGAAGAATATATGGTTCTTTAGTAGATCGCATTACCTTGGAAGAATCAATTGCCCAAAACCCAGATAATTCCTTTCTTATTGTAGAATTACCACCTTTATACTCCGCTCGATACCAGTCAACCTTCAAAATGACCTATCAAAATATATAACAACAAAAACGTCCCATTATTAGGTGCTTAAAAAAATAACTAACTCTAAAAAGAATATATAAACTTTTTTCTACCTGTTTGAATGTACGAAATGAAATTTCGTAGATACCAACAATAGTTCCTACGTAACCAAGTTCGCTATCTATAAGGTTCGTGTCTTTTGAGCTAGCACGTGATAGTTGCTTGAAACAAGCAACAATACTAGAATCCTCTGTTTTACGTAAAGAATCAATGGCTTTGATTCTAATATGCTGTCCAAAAGCCCACATATTACTGAACATTCGAGCTTGCAAAATAAATTCAATTAGTAAATAGAAACTAACATACGTATATGAAGAAAATAAAATATATATTTTAATAAAATTACCTTTTGTTCACAATCTATCATTAACTCTCTTTGCTCATCTAAGATTTCTTCACTTTTTTCTTGAAATGTAAATAAGAATGGTACCCCTTACCTGATAATACCTCATCTGTTATTTTTGAAGAAGATTCCTTGGTCCATGCACGTGGAGCTTCTTCATGAACTCTTTCAAGGTACTCACTAATGTAATACATGCACTCTTCAAGCATCCAACCCTTTGCCATGGATCCTTCTGGTTTTGCTCTTTGTCGCACATAACCTTTTAGTATTCCCATAAATCGCTCCACCCAAAACATCCATCGAGTGTTGACAACACCGGCAATCTCTATCTCATCTACAAGATGGACTAGTAAATGGACTCGAATATCAAAAAATGAAGTAGGAAGTTCTTTTTCCATCAAACATAGTAGCTCTTTGCATTCACGTTTTTTTTGTGGGATCGAATTTTTATCGATCTCTTTGGATGTAATCCACCTATACAAATCATAAAAACAATTGTAAAGAAGTTAATTAAAAAATAAAAGATATCCAATATTCATACATATTAAATATAAAAGTATCATAATTACCTTATAAGTGATCCAAGACGATAGATCAGATCACGTACTCCTTTCGTTGTACATCTATCGATAACCAAAGGTAAAATATGTTTCAAAAAGTTATGCCAGTCATGGGTCTTTAATCCAGATAAGCTCTTATCATCCATAGTAAACATGTTTTGAAACGATGCTCCATATCCTGTAGGAGTCTTGATCAATTGAATTCTGTTGTTGATAGTCTGTATCTGTTTTGTTGTAAGTACCCAAGGAGCAGATGCATAAGTCATTTCTTGTCGATGTCTATCAAAAACTGGCCATAACTTTGGTTTGGATTTTTGATCTTTCAAATCATTCCTTGATGTTGTAGTATCTTTTAGTCCAAGAAGATGCTGCCATAGTGAATAACCAATATTTTTGAATATATGCATAGGATCAAGAAGATGACATACTTTTAACTCTTTCCAATACTCCAAAGAATACCATATTGATATGTTCTGTGCGAGTGCCAATTTCCCTTTACCTCTGTTCACATACTCATTATCTGAATCATCACTGAAGATTTCTGCTTCTAGATCTATCAGAGGTCCATCTGTCCATTTTTTATACCAATCCATAGGCGTCATAGGTTTTGGATACTGGCCTGTTTCAAGCTTTCCATTAAAATGTATCGCTTCTCTTTTAGATCTTAATGGATGATCATCAGGCAAGAATCGTCGAGAGCGAAGATAAATATTTTTGTTGAGATTCTTACTATAGATTGATCTCAACCAATCACCACAATATGGACAAGCTTTACAACCCTTAGTAGATATTCCTGCATCATGGAAAAGGATAAAAATATAATTAGATTAAATCATATTTATTTACATGCATATTGAATAAAAAAATTACATCAATACCTGAACAAACGCCATATCCAGGAAAATCGTGAATAGTCCAAGCCACAATACCACGAATCGTGATATGTCTTTCATTGATGCTTTTCGATATATCAATGACATTAATACCTCTCCATAACTCTTGAAGATCGTCAATGAGAGGAGCAAGATATACATTCATATCTTTAACTTGTCTTTTGCCTGGGATTAAAAGTGAAAGCATTAAATGTTCCTTTTTCATGCTAAGATATGGCAGAAGATTGTAGTTTATGACTACCACTGGCCATGTTGACCATTTACTGGATTTCATGGAGAATGGATTAACCCCATCTAATGCAACTCCTAACTTTAGATTCTGTGGATTTTGTGCAAATTCAGGCCATGTAGAATCAACATGCTGAAAAGCAACACTATCATGAGGAATTCTGATTATTCCATCAGTACTTTTGTGATCATGTCCCCAAGTCAAAAGCTTTGATAATTCGGGGCTTTGAAACATATGTCTAATCCGTGGAGCCAATGGAAAATGCCTCAATACCTTATTCGGGATTTTACCTTCTTCACCCTTATATCGAGGAGATTGACATTTGGGACATGTCAAAGAGTCTGCATATTCACCTCTATATAAAATACAATCGTTAGGACATGCATGTATACATTGATAATCTATACCAAGATTGTTGATTATCTTCTTCATTTCATCATGTGAGGTAGGAAGAATATTTTGACTTGGTAAAAACTTTTCAGATAATAACCTGTAAGTTTATAAAAAAAGGATACATTAAAAAAGGTAAATAAATATACATACATATATACATGCAGGTTATTATTCTTACTTTAGATAAGGTAAGAACAAGAACTTGAATTGAATAGATACTTTTTGTCCGCGCATCTTTTAAAACTATTAATGGATCTTTCAAAATATTTACGCAAAACAATCGTATCCTGTCAATTCACACATATGTTCATATAATGGTGACCTGGATGAATCGCATGCACAAAGGTTAGTCAAGATAGAGCAGGATTTCTCGGGTATGCAGTAAACCTCTTGCATGTCAATGATGAGCATCTGAACTTTAGGATACAAAGTGGACTACTCCATTATAATCAGATTGCTGTCTCTTGAGTAACCTCTGTGCATGCGACTCATCCAGGTCACCATTGTGAATATTTGGAAAGATGCATTAATAGTTTTAAAAGATGCGCGGACAAAAAGTTTCCATTCAATTCAAGTTCTTGTTCTTATAACCTTATCTAAAGTAAGAATAAAAACCTACATGTATTTATATATGTATATATATTTATGCATATATATATATATAAATAGATAGAAAATTGAAATTTATACCTTAATAGTGTCGAAACACATACATTACTCCATCCAAAACGATTTTGAAGGTTGAGAATAAGTAAGCTCGCATTTAGTCGTGTCAAATGACTTCCTTCATATACATGCTTTAGACATTCCTCTCAAAGATATTTCTCATTTTTAGAAATATCCATGCTCTCACTGTCATTTTGATACCAATCCTCAATAAAATCTGCCATGCCATGATCTTCATCATTGTCACACAAATCTTGTACTTTATCATCTTTTGAATATAGATCTTTCAACTTTACATATTGCACAGGCTTCTGATAAATGAGGTCTTATTGGTAATTGTGAATGTTGTGGACGAATATCATCAACATCATACGTTGGAATCTACACATATAAATAAAACTCATTAGTATTCCATAAATGAATAAAAATTAAACTTCAAATATAAAATTCAGTATATAACTTATTAAATATGGATAGAAAATTTTTATTCTCTCTAGCTAAAAGGTGCTCTTGGAGGTCTACGCCATCCATAATTCACTAATAGTTCATCACCAGCATGTAATGTAGTAATAGCATTGACAACTATGTATCTTGATACATCTCTACTCATGTATGGTGATTCATGACTATTTTCACGCTCCTCAAATGTGCAATTAGTCCTTGAAGTATTATGTAACCCTCGACTACTATTTATTAAACCTGCTATATTTCCATGTGTGTAAGGTCTTCCATCAATATATAATCTTTCATTTTCTGCATGTAAAATCCTTCTACTAGTAAGAGATGCTGCGTTCAAGCATATTCCATAAGTACTCATGCTTTGAACATAACGTGAAAGTCGATGCCAATCTCCCCATCCATATATAGGACCACAAAATGACATAAGAGTGACTTCAGAGTTCGGAGGCACATACAAATCCTCTACAATAAAGAGACCACGACCAGCATTAGTAATAGTGGATGGAGCAATCATATAGCGATTACCCCAAAAGTTGAAAACCTCTCCATCTAAAGGAAGTGGTCCTCTATTCCATCCTCCATATCTTCTTCTATCATATGTTTGTACTAAAGAACGATCACGAGCTGGCAATGGATAATCTCCAGCCGTTTCATTCTCTAAACCAGGAGGTAGAGGATTTCTAGAAACCTCTGCTTGTAATTGATGAACAACAAGTCCATGACGTGTACGAGGTATATTAACATTATGAGAAAAATCATCATCATCATCATTATCGAGCAAGTATTCCTATATATCAATAATAATTTGATTTTATACATGGTTTTTAAATAAAAAAATGACATTAATATATATAGAAAATACATACCCAAGCATTATCACGTTGACTAGGTGATGGTGCATGCTCAAAAGTACCATACTCTGCCTCATGTTGAATACATTCCAATCGTGGTCTTCGATACGTGCCATAACAAGAGTTACACCAACATATAATATGCTCTTGATAGTAAAATTCATCATAATTCCTATCGGAGGACACATGTGAAGTTGTTGCATGGGTAGGAGGTGGTGGAGTACCCTCTGATTCATCAGAATCTGCACATCATAAGAAACATAAAAAAAATATATAAGTAATGTATCCATCAAATATAGTTAAAATTAAATATTTCATATACTTACAGTATAAAGTCGTTGCACGATGAGGAGACGGTGGTGGAGTTCCATCCGATTGATCAGAATCTACATCATAAGAAACATAAAGAAAATATATAAGTTATGTATCCATCAAATATAGTTAAAATTAAATATTTCATATACTTACAGTATAAAGTCGTTGCACGATGAGGAGACGGTGGTGGAGTTCCATCGGATTGATCAGAATCTACAAATAATGGTATTTGATATTAATAATTTGATTATCTACATAAATAAAAAATTCACTTATACATATTTACACATACACACATATTCACATATACACATTTATACATACACACATATTCACATATACACAACACATATTATTGTGGGATAAATGCATGTATTTTGTATGAATGAGTGTATATGCATGCATGTGGTGTGTACGTATATATGTGGATATGTATATGTGTGTTTATGTTATATGTATGTATATGTGTATATATATACATATATGCATGCGTATATGTTTGCATGTATATGTGTATGTGGGTATGTGTATGTGTATGTGTATATGTGTGTATATATGTGTATGTATTCTGACTTTTTTTTCTGTTTGAGATTAAATTAACAGGAGATATTGTATGGTCGAAAAAAATAAGAGGCGAGCTAACATACCACCTGAGTCGTGGCAGTTTTTTCGTAGACAACTACGTCTTCAGGAGTCATTTCCTCAGCAGAAGGTACACAAATTAATAGTTTATATTTATAATTTTTAGATATTTTAGTAATTTTTTAATTTAATTTATGTATTTTTTTCCTTGAATAAACAGGCTGCTGCAAAGAAGAGAGTGGAGTCGGGCCGCACATCGCACTTAGGCCAAATGGGCCATAATGGTTTTGTAGCTACGTTTGTAAGTATATGTGTTATTGTGAGTATATTTTTTATTTTAGTTAAAATGCAAGCAACTAATGTTTTTTATTTGTTTCATTGCAGCGAAAGGATTATGGCCGATATCCTACGAAACATGAGATCGAGTATGCTACACATTTTGGATATCGGCGTTTGAGCGAGTATATACAAGATCATCCTGATGCCTTTGTGAGTATTTTTAAATTTTATATAATTATTTTGTTGTTATGAATGTTTTAATTATTTTATTGATTTATGTTTGTTATATGTAATACAGGAGTATTATGGGGAGACAAATATGGATGAGGTGGAGAGACAGACACAGGCGGGACGATCTCGATCGTCACAGGGTGATCATGAGGATGAGGATGAGGAAGATCAGGATGATCATGATATTGCTGATGATGATGATGATCATGATGATGATGATTAGGATTTTAGTTGATTATGACATTGGATTATATGTATTTACATTGATATATATATTTATCTATATATTTTTCATTTCAGTCATGTTTTGAATTGTGTGTATGGTATTAAGTAATGAAGAGTTTTGTTCTATTGATTGTTATTATTGTTTATATTAAGCATGTGTTTTAATACTTTAATTATATAATTCATTCATATGTGTGTACCTAAGTGTATATGTATGTGTGTGTATATGTATGTATGTGCATGTGTATGTGTGTGTATATGTATGTATGTGCATGTGCATGTATAAGTGTATATGTGTGTATGAGTATGTGCATGTGCATGTGTATGTGTGTATGTATATGCATGTATATGTATAACTCTATGTGTATGTGTGTGTATGTGCATGTATATGTGTATATGTGCATGTGTATGTGTGCGTATATGTATGTATATGCATGTGCATGTATAAGTGTATATGTATGTATCAATATGTGCATGTTCTTGTGTATGTGTGTGTATATGTATAACTCTATGTGTATGTGTGTGTATGTGCATGTATATGTGTATATGTAGGTATATGCATGTGTGTGTGCTTCTTCATCATGTATAAGTGTATGAGTGCATATCAATAAGTGTGAGTATAATATGTAATGAAAATAACACAATTCAAATGATCTACAAATAATAGAAATTGTACTTACAATTGTGATCCATAGTTTTTGCTTGGTTAGCTTCTTGAATAACCTGCAATAAAGAGAGAGAAGAGAGAGAGAGAGAGAGAGATCTAGAGAGAGAGAGAGAGAGATCTAGAGAGAGAGAGATTCAGAGAGAGAGAGAGAGTGAGATCTAGAGAGAGAGATCTAGAGAGAGAGAGATCTAGAGAGAGAGAGAAAAAATTCAAAGAGAGAAAGATGTAGAAAGAGAGAAACAAAGACAGAGGGAGACAATAACAGAGAGCCTAAGCAAAACAACAATTCTGCATATACTTGCTTCAGCTCGTAAGTGCAGCGCAATTGCGAACGTTCGAGAGCTCTTCGATCGGATGCGAGAAAATGCCGATTGCAGAGCCTCCAACATTTTAATTTTTGTCCGTCAACAGATCGTCGTATAAGCGATGCAACGCGTCGTCGTATAAGAGACATTTGCTTAGCGTCGCGTATAGGACGGTCTGCATCGTCGCTTATACGACGGTGTGGACCGTCGCTTATGCCACGCAAAAGCGCGTCGCTTAAGCGACGCCTTTGACAAGCGTCATTTAAGCGACGTTAGGTGGAAGCGTCACAAATACCGTCGTTTTTTGCGTCGTATAATCGACAGTCCGCGCTCGACGGTAATTTCGATGCAAGTTGCAATTTTTATAGCGACGAAATTCTGTCGCGTTAACCGTCGCTACACGCCTGTATTCCTTGTAGTGAGTGGTGCCTGATGATGAAGTTTGTTTCATCTTACGTGGATAATTAGCATACACATGAAGAGAAACTCCAACTCTGTATTCTTGGACTTCTTTATCATCCATTTTGCATCCATCACTATAACCACTCATGTCTTGGAAGATGAGATAAACCCAAACAACATTCTAGTCCTTCCATCATAAATCCAATCAGATCTTCCTCTTTTTTTCTTATAATTGAGCTCTGTATGCGCTCTTCTCTTTGTTTGCTGATATATTCTATCATTGCCCCAATACTGTAGGTCTCTCACTTGCACTGACCAAGGCCTTCCCAATAATAGAGAAAGAGAATGATCAAAAAATTAGCAAAAAATAGATAGTCTTGAATTGACATGGTTACCTTCTCTAGAATGCCTATCCATCACAACATTGGTTAACCTAAGAGAGTGACAAAGAATGGTGCAATCTTCATGATGTCCAACCCCAACCTTCTAGTTGAATTAAGCATCAAAGTGATAATAAAGCCTTGATTGAGCTTTTGATCATAGGTCAAGATAATCAATCTTGAACTTTTGTAGTCTCTTTTGGGTGCGTGAGGTAAATTCATCATAAGGGGTTCCACACTAAGGTTTGGCTACTCAGATTATGATGCTTTTATAAATTTTAATATGTCACTTCTCATTTTCTAATCCATGTTCATGGATTCATACAGATTTACCTTTTGGCATGTATTTTTAACATGTATTGCACATCAATTATTGTAGATATGCACAAATCCTTTGTCACATTCATACATGCCTCATGAAATTAGGAAAGAAAGAACGAAAAAAAATGGAAATATAAAAATTGTTATCCTAACATTGTGTGCTCCTTGAACCACACTCATCTTCATTGATGAGACAAAAGACGATAATCTCTCCTCAATCTTCCTTTTGCCCTCTTACATCTTTATCCAGAGTGTTGCCAAATTGATTCTCTGATAGGAAATGAGGCTCTATGATTCTAATATGGCTCATCCCACAAAGCATGAAATGTGCAATAGGCAACTATGCACGTGATCAAGGTTCACATTCCTTTCCATTTTTTAAGTTTTCGACACCTATACAATGGACTTGAATTAAAGAAGCGGGAGATTTGTGTTTAAAAATAACATAAAAGAATGTTGTTTTGTGGCTTTACTTTCGGATATAACCTGAAAGATAGATCACTTGGACACATCTAAGCTCTATTGTTTCTTTTAAGGACACAAGTCCTGTATCACATGTCCCCAATCTCAAACAATATGATAAATTTAAGTGATTTCATTCTCGCTGATCAGCTTTTTAAGTGCCCACTCTTAGTGATCAGCTTTTTAGAACACTATGCAAGAGAAAATAGGAAGTTAAAAGCATACATACTAAAGGATAACATAATGTTCAAAGAAAGACGTGTTAGGCATTCATGATGTGTACACTTGAAGAGAAAATCCATCTTTTTACTCTTCCCCTTCTTTATCATCGTCTTCCCTTCCTTGACTAAAATTGGTCTATAATGTAATGCTTTCTTTTACTTTTCAAACCTTCCACTCACATCTTTGAGAGATATGTGTGTGAATACAACAAATCTAGTTCCACTAAAATCTTTGAGAGCTATGTGCATGAATACAGAAAATATACTTATCACATATGGCTCAAAAAAGGAATCTGAAAGTTGGGAAATTCTTACTAAAATCACCCCTTTTGATGGAACAATATGTTTTTGTAGAGATTAGGCCTAAGGAAAAGAGAAATCTTGACCAAAGGGTCTGAATCCACAACAGTCTTCGAGTCAATCCCATGTAATGGCTTGTTCCCAAAAATATTTATGCAAGTGTAAGCATTTCTTTATGAGCATAATATTTTTTCGTACCCAAGTGAAGTAGGTGTTTGTCCTTACCATTTAGTTTTATTAGTATTCTCACAAGCTATGATTTGTATTTATATTGGGATTTTGGCAAGATGCCAAGACTTCTACCAATGAGAAATGATCACTATTAGTGGTCAAGCTCTAGGAATATGGATTCCAAGAATATTTTGAGCACTCATGATGTGCACATGGCTCATTGGGCCTCATAAGGATTCCTAAGTATGTCCAAGATAAGGACTAATATTAGTTGGGAGAGATACCAGTGAATCTTCTAGGTTTAAAAATATATAGTGTTTCACACACCCAATCCACTCTTCACTAACTCTTTGAGTCATATGTTGAACCCGAAAGTTTTCAGTCTCTTCTTTTATATCATTGAGGACAATGATCATTAGAACAGGGAGAGAGTGTTACATTCCATATCTACGGATACCTCAATTGCCTACATTGATATATCTACATTGGTCTGAGACCCAAGTCGGCCAAGGACCAAAGCTATGGTGGCCTAAGGCCCTCTCATAAAACCATGAGATTATTCATATCCTCTCAAGGTGGCTATCTAAGAGGTTTATGGACCTTAGAGATGTTCTTAGATGTGTGTATGGGCAAGGGATACTTAAGTCTATGTGAGAAGTGATAGACAATGAAATGGGATATCATAGCTAAAAGTTCTTTAACTCAAATAGCCACCTAGAAGCCTGTTTGTACTAATTTTGGCCCATTTACCGGTGAGTTCCTAGTATTTTTGAAGTCCTAGCTTCCACAGAAGCAATCTATCTAGGAACTTTTGGGCTATAAGATGTTTGGCCATGCATGTTAGGTGCACAAAACGTCACCCAAGAAAAAAGCTCATTTGCATGCAACTTGAGGATTCCGTTGGATTTGTTTCTCCCCTTTATGTACTCATGAGATTAATATAAAAAACGATCTACAAAAGAAAAATAAAAGAAAAACAAAAATGAAAGAAGTTTACACTTGTTTTGTGTGAGCATGGAACACAGGGTGTCTCGCACTTGCCATTGTTCTTTGAATGGGAATAAAGATGGTGGTGGTAGAAGATTGACCAACACGCAAATCAACCTAAAGGCATTTGAGCCAAACACCTTCAATAGTAGCTATAGAAGCTGCCCTATACTTAGCTTCACAACTAGAAGTGGCCATAGTAGGTTGCTTCTTGATCATCCAAGATATACACGAGTTACCAAGCATGGAGCAAAGACAATATATGTACACATGAGTGTTATAGAATCCAACACAATCTGAGTCAAAAAAAGCATGTAGATCTAGTGGTAGTGATTCCACTTGGGATAGAAGCAACCAAGTAGCTAGGTACCACATAAATAGCAAAAGATGCACTTAACTACCTATCAACACTTGACACCTAGGATAATGCATAAACTTGCTCATCTAAGAGCCAAAAAACTAAATATGATGGTGGGCTATGCATACATAAATCAAGCATCCAAGTGTGCTCATAGAGAAAAACATCAAATGCATGTCTGCCATCATGAAGACTCAACCATAAACATGTCTCCATGGAAGTGGCACTATCTTTGTAATCTTAAAGGCCAATAACATGTCCATGTATCTTGTTTGACACAATGCTATTTGTCCATCAAATTGCATAAACGAAATTCCCAAATAATGATGCAAAAGACACGAGTATGTCACCTCATAGGATGTATGTAAATTAGCCTTAAATTCAACAATATGCTTCTCATTAGGCCCAGTGAGTAGTGTATCATCAACATAAGCAACAATGATGAGAATTACATCATCTAAACACTTAACATATGAGGTGATCTCTACTAGATTGTTCTCAAATCCTAACAAGCATATGGTGCTTATTTCAATCCATGCAAAGTCCTTTTCAACCTGGATACATCATGTTCTCATGCCCTTTTGCACAAAATCCGTGGGGTTGAAATGCACAAAATTCTTTACATAACTCACCATTCATAAATGTAGTTTTAATGTTCAACTAATATATATTCCAATCATGATGAGTTGTAACTACATAGAAGCTACGAATGGTTGTGATTTAGCATGTGGGAGCAAAGGTCTCATCAAAATCAATTCTCTTTCCTTGAGCATGACTTTTGGAGACAAGCATAGCCTTATACTTATCAATTATTCCATCAAGACTAGATTTTAGCTTGTAT
Organism: Ceratopteris richardii; assembly: GCA_020310875.1. Taxonomy (NCBI): domain Eukaryota; kingdom Viridiplantae; phylum Streptophyta; class Polypodiopsida; order Polypodiales; family Pteridaceae; genus Ceratopteris; species Ceratopteris richardii. Next base: position 37,123 of record MU262554.1, on the reverse strand, counting down.
ATTCATTTAGTGCCGATGGCCTTTTTGTTAGGAGGCAAGTCACATAAAGACCAAACATCATTCTTTGTAACAACATCAAATTTTGATTGCATAGGAGCCATCAAATTTTTTGATTTTTGTGCTTCATCAAAAGGAATAGGCTCATTCTCATCACAAAGGATAGAGACAACCATTGGGATACAATTGATTCAAAAGAAGTATTACAAGATCCTAAATGAGTAGAATATGTGAAACGTGCATCTAGATTGCTATCTCTCAAAGTCTAAACAAACCATTTACTCATAGTTTCTCCCTCTTAAATATCACCTCTCTCATCAATGAGCTCTTCCTGTAAATCTGCATCAAAAAATTGGATGATCTATATCATTGTATGAAATCTTTAAAGACTCTGAAATCGCCTCACGAGGAGCTGCGTTTGACTATCCACGTGTAAAAAGAGACAGCAAAGTGCCATATAGATGCATTGAGGTGATTGATTTCCTTTTTGTATATGAAAGTAAGATCTTAATTGCATCTTCAATGAGAACATCACAACTAACGAGAATCTGCTAGACAACTAAAGACATGTACATGAGCAAAAAATTCCTTACAACCATGTGAAGCCTCATAATGAGTGATAGAGTACAATGCTTCAATGGGACCACTATTAAGCACACATGTTGCACTAATAACAACATCAAGCAAAATGCTATGTGGTAAACACTTAATATTGACCATACACTGTGTCACTTCCATGAGAGACCTATTTTTTATCTCCGAAACTCAATTTTATTGACAAACTTGCACTTTACATGAATGTTTTATCCCATGCTCAACCAAAAATGCATGAAACCTAGGAAGAGATATTTACCCCCTCCATTAGAATGAAGGTTGGCCATTTTTCACATTGGCAAATCTTAAGGCATAATCGAGAAGTATTTAAAGCACATAAACACTTAAAAATTTTCCTTCAATGGATAAACCCATGCATGCCTGAAAAATTTGTTGATGAAAGTCACAAGGTATAGGTAATTTCCAAATGAACGTGTCTACATAGGTCCGCAAAGATCACTATGAGCAAACTGCAATTTATTTCTAGCTCTAATTGAACCATCTTTGGGGAAGGAAGATGCCTGAAGTTTGGATAAAGAGAACACCATTTCAGATTTCTGCATGCAAAGCAAATTTGTAGAATCTAGATGATCAAAATATCCATGCAAAAGTTTTGCATCGAAGATAACTTAACAACTTTCAACTGCACATGCAAAACAATTTTTTTCCATAATTTTTCATCTTATTCGGCCCAAAACATAGTGTCCCATATGTATTGATTTTGTCACCATTAGGGAGATCATGAAATATACATATTTCATAATGAATTTCACTACTAAGCCAATTTTTGCTAATTTTGTCACTAATAATAGATTCTTTTTTATCCCTTAATGTGCATAAAAACAATTTGACAAAGTGATTGTGCTATCATTTGAAATTCCCAACTCCCATAACAAGATAAGAGGATCTATTAGCACATGTGATAATATTGTCTATGGAGTAAGCCCAAGCGAAGTGAAGAAATTGCTTTGGAAGGTAATATTTTTGGTTGCACCACTATCAAAATACCACACATTGAGTCCACTATAGACATAAACTATTCATCTGAAGATGAAGCATGACTATATTGTACTGCAAATCTAGTTTTGGTCTCTTCAAAATATTCCTTCATCCCACCTCTTCCTAAATTCAAATGTAAAGGTAATTGTTCTTGATTTTTTCAAATTTTACCTCCATGTTCACTTACTAGTCTATGTCTGAATGTAATTTCATACATTATGCAACCCCATAACATATGTCCATATTGATCGTGCCAAAAACATCGTATAGGTCTCTTCTCAGCCCAACTTGATTTTCTAGGTATCTCTTTAGGTTTGGATCTTGTAAGATCAAATGACTGTTTGTGTGCAGATATGCCCTGGAGTTTTACCTCATGTTCACAGTCACATTTCAATGTTTGTAGATTCTTAACTTGGTTAGTCAACAACTCAACCTTATGTTTCAATTCAAAAATCGAAGAGTCCATTTCATTTTTTACGTCTTAAATACTTATGCCCATTAGTTGGATAGTGTTAGATATTGCATTTGTTGTTTGCAAAGATCATCATGATACCAAATTTACTAGTAGTGTAAAAGGAAGATGATTATATTCTTAAGGATATAATCAAATTAGAAGGAAGAAGTGGTGCCTGATGATGAAGTTTGTTTCATCTTACTTGGATAATTAGCATACATGTGAAGAGAAACTCCAACTCTCTATTCTTGGACTTCTTTATCATCCATTTTGCATCCATCACTATAACCACTCATGTTTTGGAAGATGAGATAAACCCAAACAACATTCGAGTCCTTCCATCATACATCGAACCAAATCTTCCTCTTTTTTTTTACAATTGAGCTATGTATGGGCTCTTTTCTTTTTTGGTGATTTATTCTATCATTGCCCCAATATTGTAGGTCTCTCACTTGCACTGACCAAGGCCTTCCTAATAATACAGAAAGAGAATGATCATTAAATTAGCAAAAAATAGATAGTCTTGAATCGACGTGGTTACCTTCTCCACAATCCCTATCGATCACACCCTTGGTTAAGCTAGAAGAGTGACAGAGCATAGTGCAATCTTCATGATGTCCAACCCCAACCTTCTAATTGAATTAGGCATCAGAGTGATAATAAAGCCTCAATTGAGCTTTTGATGATAGGTCAAGATAATTAATCTTGAACTTTTGTAGTCTCTTTTGGGTGTGTGAGGGAAATTGATCATGGTGTTCCATACTAAGTTTTTTGCTACTCAGATTATGATCTTTTTATAAATTTTAATATGTCACTTCTTATTTTCAAATCCATCTTCACCGATTGATATAGAGTTACCTTTTGGCATGTGTTTTTAACACGTAGTGCACATCAATTGTTGTAGATATGCACAACTTCTTTGTCACATTCATACATGCATCATGAAATTAGGCAATAATGAACGAAAAAAAAGGAAATATAAAAGTTGTCATCCTAACCTTGTCTGATCCTTGAACCACACTCGTCTTTAATGATGAGACAAAATATGATTACACACACTACACGCAAAATCTCTCCTCAATCTTCTTAATGTTCTCATACATCCATATCCACAATGTTGCCAAATTGATTCTCTGATAGGAAATCATGCTCGATGATTCTAATATGGCTCATCCCACAAAGCATTAAATGTGCAATAGGCAACTCTGCACATGATCAAGGTTCACATTCCTTTCCCATTTTTAAGTTTTTGACACCTATACAATGGACCACATGTCCCTAATCTCAGCCAATATGATGATTTTAAGTGATTTTATTCTCTTTGATCAGCTTTTTAAGTGATCTCATTCTTGTCGATCAGCTTTTTACACCTCTGCAAGAAAAAATAGGAAGTTAAAAGAATAAATACTAAAGGATAACATAATGTTCAAAGTTATACGTGTTAGGCATTCATGATGTGTACTCTTGAAGAGAAAATCCATCTTTTTACTCTTCCCCTTCTTTATCATCATCTTCCCTTGCTTGACTAAAATTGTCTATAATGTAACGCTTTCTTTTGACTTTTCAAACCTTCCACTCACATCTTTAATAGATATGTGTGTGGATACAACAAATCTAGTTGCACTAAAATCTTTGAGAGCTATGTGCATGAATACAAAAAATATACTTATCACATCTGGCTCAAAAAAGGCATCTGAAAGTTGGGAAATTCTTACTAAAATCATCTATTTTGATGGAACAATATGTTTTTGTCGAGATTAGGCCTAAGGAAAAGAGAAATCTTGACCAAAGGGTCTAAATCCACAACATTCTTGGAGTCAAATCCCATGTAATGGCTTCTTCCCAAAAATATATATGCAAGTCTAAGCATTTCTTGATGACCATAATATTTTTCCGTACCCAAGTAAAGTAGGTGTTTGTCCTTACCATTTAGTTTTATTAGTATTCTCACAAGCTATGAGTTGTATTTATATTGGGATTTTTGGCAAGATGCCAAGGCTTCTACCAATGAGAAATGATCACTATTAGTGGTCAAGCTCTAGGAATATGGAATTCAAGAATATTTTGAGCACTCATGATGTGCACATGGCTCATTGGGCCTCATAAGGATTCGTAAGTATATCCCAGATCAGGACTACTATTAGTTGGGAGAGATACTAGTGAATCTTCTTTTTCTCAAAATATATAGTGTTTCACGCACCCAATCCACTCGTCACTAACTCTTTGAGTCATATGTTCGAACCCCAAAGTTTTCCGTTGCTCCTTTTATATCGTTGAGGACAATGATCATTAGAACAGGGAGAGAGTGTTACATTCCATATCTAGTGATACCTCAATGGCCTATATTCATATATCTACATTGATCCAAGACCAGAGTCGGCTAAGGACCAAAGCTATGGTGGCCTAAGGCCCTCTCATAAAACCATGAGATTATTCATATCCTCTCAAAGTGTCTATGTGAGAGGCTTATGGACCTTAGAGATGTTCCTAGATGTGTGTATGGGGAAGGGATACTTTAGGCTATGTGAGAAGTGATAGACAATGAAATGGGATATCATAGCTAAAAGTTCGTTAACTCAAATAGCCACCTAGAAGCCTTTTTGTACTAATTTTGGCCCATTTACCTCTCAAAATCCTAGTTTTTTTCAAGTCCTAGCTTCCACACAAGCAATCTATCTAGGAAATTTTGGGCTATAAGATGTTTGGGCCATTGGGCCATGCATGTTAGGTGTGCAAAACATCACCCAAGAAAAAAGCTCATTTGCATGCAACTTGAGAATCCTGTTGGATTGCCTTCTCCCCTTCATGTACTCATAAGATTAATATAAAACGATCTACAAAAGACAAAAACAAAGAAAAATAAAAATGAAAGAAGTTTACACCTGTTTTGTGTGAGCATGGAACACTGGGTGTCTCGCACCTGCCATTGTTCTTTGAATGTCAATAAAGATGGTGGTGGTAGAAGATTGACCAACACCCAAATTGACCAAAAGGCATTTGAGCCAAACACACTCAATAGTAGCTATAAAAGCTGCCCTATACTTAGCTTCACAACTAGAAGTGGCCATAGTAGGTTGCTCCTTGATCAACCAAGATATACACGAGTTACCAAGCATCGAGCAAAGACAATATATGTACACATGAGTGTTATAGAATCCAACACAATCTGAGTCAAAAAAAGCATGTAAATCTAGTGGTAGTGATTCCCCTTGGGATAGAACAAACCAAGTAGCTAGGTACCACATAAATAGCAAAAGATGCACTTAACTACCTATCAACACTTAACACCTAGGATAATGCATAAACTTGCTCATCTTAGAGGCAAAAAACTAAATATGATGGTGTGTTATGCGCACATAAATCAAGCATCCAAGTGTGCTCATAGAGAGAAACACCAAATGCATGTCTGCCATCATGGAGACTCAACCATAAACATGTCTCCATGGAAGTGGAACTATGTTGACTCTTGGAGACAAGCATAGCCTTCTACTTATCAATTATTCCATCAAGATTAGATTTTAGCTTGTATATCCATTTAGTGCCAATGGCCTTTTTGTTAGGAGGCAAGTCATATAAAGACCAAACATCATTCTTTGTAACAACATCAAATTTTTATTGCATAGGAACCATCAAATTTTTTGATTTCTCTGCTTCATCAAAAGGAATAGGCTCATTCTCATCTGAATGAAGGCTGGCCATTTTACACATTGGCAAATCTTTAGGCATAATCCAGAGGTATTTAAAGCACATAAACTCTTAAAAAATTTTCTTCAATGGATAAACCCATGCATGCCCGAAAAATTTGTTCATGAAAGTCGCAAGGTATAGGTAATTCCCAAATGAAGGTGTCTACATAGGTCAACAAAGATCACTACGAACAAATTGCAATTTATTTCTAGCTCTAATTGAATCATCTTTGGGGAAGGAAGAACACTATATTTTACCCAAAAAAAACCTCACAAATGTACATAGGAGATGCCTTAAGTTTGGATAAAGAGTGTTCCATTTCAGATTTCTGCATGCAAAGCAAATTTGAACTTAATAGCTTTCAACTACACATGCAAAACAATTCATATTTTTTTCCATAATTTTTCATCTTATTCAGCCCCAAACATAGCGTCCCATATGTATTGATTTTGTCACCATTAGGGAGATCATGAAATATACATATTTCATTAATGAATTTCACTATTAAGACAATTTTTGCTAATTTTGTCACTAATAATAAATGATTTTTTATCCCTTGTACATAAAAAGAATTTGACAAAGTGATTGTGCTATCATTTGAAACATAAATAGTAATATTGCCAACTCCCATAACAAGATAAGAGGATTTATTAGCACATGTGATAATATTGTCTATGGAGTAGGCCCAAGCGAAGTGAAGAAATTGCTTTGGAAGGTAATATTTTTGGCTGCACCACTATCAAAATACCACAGATTGAGTCCACTATAGACATAAACTATTCATGTGAAGATGAAGCATGACTATATTGCATTGCAAATGCAAATTCTTCATTCTAAAAAAGATGAGCAGACTCCGTTTTAGGATTAAAGAACTCTACCAAAACAATTCTAACCTCTTTAATCCTTGCCTCTTTTGTAGCTAGTATAGAACAACTCATAATGACATGATCATTTTTCTAACCTCTTTAATCCTTGCCTCTTTCATATTTATCTTCCTTCTTTGACTATGCAGGTTAGGATATTTTTGCTTACTAGTAGATGAGCTTGATTTACCTTTGGTATTTGACCAGCTCATAAAACTTGATCACCAATGCATATAATTGACTTATTTTATCTAGATGGATCTTGTTGGAGCAAAATTTGAACACATGAATTATCTGGCCAGATTTCATTTGCAACAATCAAGTGCTCTTTAAAATCCTTGATCTTTTTCCAAAAAGTTTCCATTGAATCTCCTTCAATCATATGCTCAATTTCCAATTGTCTTCAAAGGATAAGAAATATGAGCCTCATTTCTTGCCTAATATAGAATGTCAAGACTATCCCAACCATCTTTGGCCATTTTGCATGAGAAATGTGGGGATAATGGCAGGTTTGATAGACAAAAAATACCAATGCATGTGTTTTTGCATCTCTAACAGCCCAAGAAAGCTATTTTACAATAGGTGAAATAAGAACTGTAGTAGGATCAGGAACATTAATATGATAAGCTTCAAGAGCAAGTGGATCACCTATTGTCATAACATTTGCAAGTGTAGGTTGATGTATTTGAACACCTTGCACAATACTCCACAAGTCATTTGCTACCAATACATGACCATCATATATGCCCTCAATAGGTAGTTAAAACAACCCAACTTATCCTCAGCAACCAACATACAAAATACATCATTTCTTTCAAATAGGCCTAGTGACAATACTCTCATATAGAAAGTTGACTATTTCTAAAAAAAACTTTGAATAGAAATACCCAATTGAGCTCTACTAGACCTAAAGCAGAGTTTGTGTTTCTTGTACTAGTGAAACAAAATTTGTTTATATGTTTTGCACAACAGGACAAAATTACCTGCATAGTCAACTACAACAATGCATTTGAAGGTAGAAACGAGTTCAAATCAAAATTTCAACACCTAAAGTAATTTTGAGCTCTGATGACCCTGAATATGCACATCAAATTTCATCTAATTCTTAGATTGTGACCAAAAGGTATCAATGATGCCCTGCAGAAAGCAAAGGCCTCTTATGATATCGATTTTGGGAGTTTTAAAACAAGAGAAGCACACAAATAACATGTGGAAGAAGAACAAGTTTGGAGCACAACACTAAGTGTATCAATAAGTGAATGTATAGGATAAGTAGCTCATTAGGGTTATAGGCCTATACAAGTTGGGGGGACCTCCTGAAGAGGGAAAACATAACCCCCATAGTCCTAGATATTTTCATACACATCATTACTAAAATATATTAACAATATCAAGGATTGGCATAATGGAAAATTTAATGCCTTATCTTGGATAGAAAGGGATGAGTCATTGCCTTATTTCCCTTCCTTCCAACATAGGTATTAGCATCAAGAGTGGATCTACACAATCAAATAATCAACCTAATCAAAAGTTGTGGGATTTCTATCTTGATAGATTCCTCATTTCTAAGCATATTCGTATAATGGAGTAGTCCATAAAGATCAAGGAACTCAATTTCACCCACATTTCTTAACACTCTTTCCCAATGGATTTAATCAATCAAATCAAGCATGGGCACATAGCTAGTTGGACTCACATAGATTCACATCTCTTGCTCCTTGATTCTATTCAACTCCAAATTTGCATAATCATTGAACACACTAAAAGCAAACACATTTTTGTAAAAACAAGTGGTTCCAAATTATACTCAAAAGTGAATTTTAGTAAGCCGTACCATTCTATGTTTTATTTATTAGAGAAGAAGAAGGTGAACAATTACATCGTTGAACTCAGATACAAAAATAAAATTTTTGTTTCAAAGCTGGACAAAGAACCGCTTAGTTTTTTCAAGTATTCTCGCACACTCTGGTCCCTATCATTTTGCAAATCTAGAAAGACAGCTCGCATAGGAAAAGCTTTTGTATAGTTAATTACTATGGCACTATTAAACTTATATTTAAAAGAGACCCTAAAGCTTTCGGACAACTAGAGACCCACAACTTTTGTGGACACTATATACAAGGTTTTGGCTAAGTGTCTAGCAAATAGAATCAGATTTCTCTTCAATAAGTTAACGTTATCTAAACAAAAAGATTAACCAATGGTAGATTCATTGTTGACACTATTTTTTCTCTCTAGGAAAGCATGATGATTGTAGAGATAAATAAATAGAGTTTTGTATTTTTCAAAGTTGACTTTGATAAGGCTTATGATCACATTGAATGGGACTTCATCCTTCGATCCCTACTTGACACTCGATTTGGATGGTTATTTGTTAATCATGTGCATTGTTTACTCACTAACTCACCCAATAAAATTGGAATCAATGGTGATATCTCTGATCCTTCCCTTTCAAGAGATTTATTCGCATCACAAAGTCGCATCAGGAAAGCTCTCTTTAGGGCATCAAGATTCTTGGATGCTTGGAGGACTTATTTATGCATAGTTATGGAAATGACACCAATTTGATCATCAACAATTTCCTACAAGTTTATAGAGCTTTTGGGATAACTTGGTGACTTTTTGCTTCTTTAGTAGTTCTAAGACGAATTACTCTAAAACTATGATCACGGCTATTAGTAGTGACACTCCACAATTTATCTTGGAAAAGGGTTGCAAGTCATCTATGGTAGCAAAATCTCCAAGCTTTTATGTATCCCTATCAGATTCAAAGTACCTTCTAGAAGCATTTATAAGTAGATTCTTCAAGAATTGATCTAGAAGCATTTAAAAGTAGATTCTTCAAGAATTGATCAACAAGTCATACTATTGGAACTCACAAGTCAATAATATCAATTCTTATATTTTTTTCATAGTCATTATGTCTATTACTAATTTTCTTTTCATTTTCATTCCTAGCAAGGCGAAAAATAGAGAACTCAAGTATGTCCTTTTTAAGTTTCTTTGGGGGTCTGTAGACAAATACAAACTCCTTGAAGTGAAAAATCATTACTATTCCTTGTCTAAATTAGAAGGCAGCCATGTTTAGGTCAACATAGAATTGATTTCGATAAAGTGTGATATGGAATCTTTAAGGGTCTTACCACCAATAATTTTTGGGCAATAATTTTGAAATGATCTTTGAGTAGTGCAACCTTTTTTTAGGACTACTCTAGTTGGAAGGGTCTTGATTTGAACACCATTCTCTTCAGCAACTAAAAATTTTACATCTATGGATTGACATTTATTAAATGTGTGCAAAATTCCTAGTAGACGCTTAAGTTTAGCCAGTATAGCTGGCAAAGGAAGAGTGATACCCAACCCTTACTAGAATGTACTTAAGGATGATCCACAAATTATTTAAAAGAAAAATAAAAAAGTTCAATGATATTTTGGATGACCAAGGGAGATTTCACTATTTTCAGTCTCTTCAATCTAATTTTCATACTAAAAGAGGGCATACAACATTCTCAAGGAGCATACAAATCAGAATTAAATACACATTGATTTGGTTGAAAATGTAGAGAGATGGTGGAAAAGAATCACTACCACTATTCTAAAGAAAAGATTAAAAGTAAAGAGATTGAAGTCTCAGATGTCTCTAGTCAACAACAGTGGGCAAATACAATTTCCAAGGCATTTGATGGAGTAAAGTTAAAGAGGTTCAACACTATGATTAGATTTCATGAAGACTCAAGCATCTTAGGCTTGAGGGGGATTTTTTTGGTGCATGGAGCAAGCCTGAGTGCTCGGCTAAATGCAGATTGGACTTCTCACAATTTAGGAAGCTCAGTTGTATCTTCATTTCATTATACGCGATGAAAGACTTCTATTGTAGTTGAATAATCTTCTCAGCTTATCTCTTCGTTGTAGTAGATTCTTCTCCCACGCCTTATGTCAGATTGGTTCCTCTGTGAGAAGTCCCACACAGAATGAGATCGAACTCCCACGAAGAATGAGATCGAAGCCTCACATCTGAATTTTGAATGAGATCGAACTCCCACAAAGAAAATGAAACAAAAATATTTACTTTATTTTATTTTTTAAGAATCGCTATCCACTTTTATGCTTTTATGTAACTACTCTACTGCTTAGAACATTATTATCATACCAGTGTGGCAAACATCTTGTATTTGTTGTAAGAGCAGCATGCAATTTTTGTCGTGCGTACTTTGATTTGATATAAGATTGTAGTGCGTGCGGCCTCTTCCGACTCGAGCGAGGAGATGTGGCGGCAGCGGGCCACTTAGTCGGGGCGCTCTTGTGTCCACATGTATATATATACAGAGTCCAAGACTACATTTGTGAAAACTCACTCGCAATCTAGAGCCAGCTGCGTCTGCCAAAGAGCCCATCTTCTTGTTTCTTCAGCTGCGTCTGCCAAAGAGCCCATCCTCTGCAGAATCATCTCCGCACCCCTCAAGTTCTGTATCTCGTTGTCTTATTATGCATCATGTGCGTTAGTACTGCGCTGATCGTAAGAGCTGCGCGACCCTATGGGGCAGACGGTACCAATCAGAGCGGAGCACCAGCAGGAGATGTTGCTGAAGGGAATGGAGACCTTGGGCACAAACGTCAAGAAATCAACGACGACGAAAACAACTACGATGAGAGCCTTACCATGTTCCGACAGGAATTAAAGCTTCACTGGAACTGCGATACCTGTGGGGGCGGGAAGAACAATTGTTGGTGCATACCTTTCTTTCCAAAGCACCACAAAAACTGCGTCTGTACAATGTTCGCCTTTGTCTGACATGTTTTTCCTGTAGCCTCGGCAGTTTATCGACCACCCTCTCCAGTTTATCACTTAGTGTTTCCGTCCTTCCTTCCTGTAGGCTAGGCAGTTTATCACTCACCCGCTCCAGTTTATCACTTAGTCCTACTACAAGTTTGTATAAGTGCAACAAATATGCGTCGATCGTCCTTTTTGGTTCTAACGTGGTCTGTTCTTCTAACAAGTGCAACAAATATGCGTCGATTAATGAGTTGATTGTGTATAAGCGTTGTTGGTTTTAGCGTCCTCTATTCACATGTGTCATCCATTACTGCGCTGATTATCTATTAGCGTTTTGGGTTTTAGCGTCGTCTATAAGCATGGGTCACAAGTATGCATCGTTTTGGGTTCTGACGTCGTCTATTGTTGTACCATCTCGATGCGTAAACTCTTGTAGCAGCGATTAATGCGTTTATTGTGTATTAGCGTTCTGCGTTTCAAGGTCGTCTATTACTCTAACGTCTCGCTTAGACGCAGTAAGAATACGCGTTAATGTTACATTCCTCAACGGCTTTGGGATTTAATCCCTTACACCGATATCAACGATTTATACTATTCGTGTGTTACAGCTTCTGTCTTAATAGTGTTTATGAATATCATAGCAGGATGCTTGAATATCCATACTGCTCTTAATTGCGCTTAAGGGATGACATGTTCTAAATACTGATCTTTACGAAAAAGAGGAACTTGTATTTTCTAGGCACAACTGAGAAAGAGATAGAGAGAGAGAGAGAAAGAGAGAGACACAATTGAAATCTCAAGACTCTTATTTTCAGAATTAGGGACATGGTCATATTTTCCGAATCTAAGCTAAAATGTCTAAAAGTAGATGTTCTAGCCCATGTTTACATTGCTTTGGAAATTGGTCTTGCCATGTTCAGATTTCGGACACTTATCAGAGGAATCATTAAGACACATGTGAATTGATCTAACTTACACCCGTATTAGTGGTGACATCAAAATTGTCTTATCCTATGCACTCTGATAATCAAATATGGCCCTCCCTTTCCCCTCGCCTAAAAATTTTGTAGTACCCTCTTTTTGAAATTATGACCTTCTACACGGACACCTTTGTGCAAGTATCAAATTTATCGGAAACGACGGATTTGTACTGCACATGTTAGAGAGTATGGATCCTTTGATAGGAGTCGACTCGAAAACCTACGCTATCATTCGCATGGTCCCCCAGGTGAGTAGATGGACCCAAACGACATTGCACCAGTAACATCTCGTGGACAAAAGAGAGCAAAAAAGGACTTAGACGTAGAAGCAAGCACTAATAATATTACACAGAATGAGCATATGGAAGAGATGCGTGAAGCATTTTATGAGATGGACGTAGATCATGATGGTGAAGAAGGTGTCACGGAGAGTTTCATGGACACAACAGAAATTCCACGATCAGAAGTTGATGAAGAATATGAAAACATGCGAAGATTAGCTCGTTTACCACTTTACAATGGAGCAAAGATATCTATACTACGTGCTTCACTCGCGATGCTCAATCTGCAATCCATTTATGGATGGTCAGATAGTAGTGTCACTCAATTGTTCAGGTAAGTGGAGAACAAATTGGCTTTCATTGTTGTATCACAATAACTTCATTTACTAATATCATTTTAATTGCTTATTGCAGGCTTCTTAAAGATCAAATTTTGCGAGAGGGCAATGACATGCCTCCAACACGTGGAGATGCGAAAAAACTTTTACAATCCATTGGAATGGATTATACGAAAATTCATGCTTGTCCGAATGATTGCATTCTCTTTCGGAATGAGTATGAGCATCTCCACGTATGTCCAAAGTGTGGAGCAATAGATTTAGAGAAGACGTTATAGGCGAAGCAATCCCCGCAAAGGTTCTTCGCCACTTTCCTATCATTCCACGAATTAATAACATATTTAGATGCAAATCTATAGCTAAGTTAATGTCATGGCATACAAAGAGCAGGTCTACAGATAATGTAATGCGAGTGCCAGCTAACTGTGATGCTTGGAAGCACATAGATAGTAAGTGGCCAGAGTTTGCTAGTGAGCCTCGGTCCATATGTCTAGGCCTAGCTATGGATGGAGTGAATCCATTTGGATTACGCAGTTCTTCATAGAGCACATGGCCTGTATGTTTGGTCAATTATAATATCCCAACATGGTTGGCCACAAAGAAAGGTCATTTATTATTAGCTCTTATTGTACCAGGTAAGTATAAGGTAAAAAACATGGATGTATATCTTGCATCACTTGTGGAAGAACTGCGCATTTTATGGGATGGGATCACTGTGCGTGACATGTCTCAATCTATAAGAAGACGAGACGTGCAAGTGAAAGGCATACTTATGTGGACAATGCATGATTGGCCTGGTTATGGTGAATGTTCAGGTTTATCGATTTCGGGTTACCATGCTTGTCCTTTATGCGGACCACGACTCGAAAAGCACACTATTCCAAAGCACTATGTAAAACTGTCTATGAAGGACATCATAGATATTTGTCTGATGGGCATGTTTTACGTGAAGGACAAATTGTTCGACAAGCGCAACACCAAATGAAAGCTAGCGATTGAAAGCTAGCAACATCACAAGGTAAAGGATTGCAAAGAAAAATGGATGCAACTTTCGGAGAGAAGGCAATGAAGTTTTGCATAGTTAACTCTGAGCCTATGCAAAAGTGGTTAGAAAGGTATGAACTTGCCAAGGAAACTAACGCAAAGGAAAGAGCTCAGTTTCGAAGAAATCATTCCACTCGATTTTTGCCTCTTCCAGAAAATCTTCGACCTCTCCCACCTTTTCCAACGAGCAGATGGCTAGATGCAGCGGTTTCACAAGCAAAGGCGCGGGTGAAGATATCTCTGAAGAAGAAGAAGAACTCGCAAAAGGATGTGATTGGGAGTATATCAAATATGGTGCACTATGGTCTCATGGACGACACTTTCGAATCGCACGAATCGATCAAAACCGGTCTACTTTTGATAGTGGAGTGATGGTGATTTTTTTGCAAAAAAGTAGAGCGAGTGCAAGAGATGATAATGCTCTAGAAGGCGAGTTAGATTATTGTGGTGTGATTCAAGACATCTTGAAACTATCTTTCAGAAAGTTTGATTACTTTGTTTTTGACGTGAAATGGTTCAAAGTAGTTACCTTTGGAAGAAACACAACAGTGAGACGAGATAAGAGGGGTTTGCTTCAAGTCGACTCCACAAGATTATGGACAGATGAAAGGGATACATTTGTACTTCCCGAACACTGTGAGCAAGTTGTTTTTATACCAGATTCAAAAGACCCAGACTCGCTATTTGTTTTACAAGTCGCTCCACGTAGTAGACAAATTTTTGAAAATGCAGATGTAGAAGAAAGTCCATCTCTAGTGGACTCAGAGATTCATTCGATAGTTGAGAAGGAAGAGATCATTGTTCGAGAAGAAGAGATCATTGAAGAAGAGGTCATTGTTCGAGAAGACGAAGCAAGAGACGATGATCAGGAGGAAACCAGCATAGCAAGCGATTTAGAAGCCATCAATTTAGAGATAGATATTCTTGGTGCATCGGATCTTCAAGAGGATGCTAGAATAGAGGACTTTTGAATAAAAGACTTGTACGTACTAATTCTTGGAGTTTTTTTTTGTTTATTCCCTATATTATTTTTCTTATCGCATGCTAATTATTTGAGTTCTTTTATTACAGAGCACGATGGGAGACAGTCCTCCAGTCACTCCACAGTCCATGACAGAGGAGCAGTTTTTGGAGTTCATCTCTCAGGTTCCTCCTGCGTATATGGCCGCTGCATCACAGTATTGGATCGCTCGTGGTAGCACTCCTCCCGGCCTCACTCTTGCCGGCCTTAGTCCTGCCGACCTCACTCCCGCTGGCCTCACTCCCGCCGGTGTCACTCCCACCGGTGTCACTCCTGCCAATGTCACTCCTGAGGGTGGTGCTACTCCCGTAGGAGGTATGTCTCCTAGCTTTGTGACTCCACCACGACCATCTTTGCAGCCATCTCCTACTGGATCTACTAGTAGACATGTGCGTTCGACACCTTAGCGCGATACAGTGTCTGGCCCGTCTCGTAGATCGAGGTCACGCTCTAGAGCAGGAGGTTCTAGGAGTGGATCTACAGGTAGGTCTGGAGGCGGAGGAGGCGGTTGTTGTGGAGGCAGTGCGACGGATGTTGTGTTGCCCGCTTGTACTCCTAGGACGAGTACCTTAGATGTAGGTACGCCACGCAGTACACCACGTACACCTTGGGGTGCTCATGACCATGATGACTCCAAGGTGTATAGTATCCGAGATGGAGCTCCGGTGATGGATACGGCTGGCAAAGCAATGCGTGCACGCATACGACAACTTTGCTCCATCGAGTTTGGACACTCCATCATGCTGAAATGGAGTGAAGAGGATAAAGATCGGAAGAATTATATCACACAGACAATTTACCAGGAGTTCCGACCAGCCGATGGACAGTCGATTGTCAGTTCACAGTGGATTCTGCATACCTCATGTGAGATGATGTCGCATCGACGATCCAAGGCTCGTGATGCATTCAGAGAAGGCTTACCAAAGCCTGTGTGGTTAGATGCTGAGGAGTGGGACATGATTCGTGATGAGCAGCAGCAGACTCCCGACCGATATTGCCAGCAGTGAAATGCCGCTGTCGGGAAGAAGGAGGTCGTGGCGGGAAGCCAGTGCGTGGGGTTGGATCAGGCCCCGCTCTGGTGCGCCGTTCCCGCTCTCCTGCGAGCGGCGTCTATGCGCTGGGCGCCTCGCCTATGCTCTCGGGAGTGTGCGCGATCCTCCTGGGGTCCCTCGCCCCCGCTCGGAAGTGTCGAGACGTGGGACGGTGGGCATCGAAAAGAGACGATCGGATACCGCAGTGAAACACGTGATGTAGATCAAGCTCGAAGATACAATCGAAAACGGAACTAAAGCCTCCAATAAAATGAATGATACAAAACAGGCCGCTACAGTGCGGGCCGATGGTACAATAAAACCGCTACAGTGCGGTGCGATGATACAATATGAAAGCCGCCGCTACAGTGCGGGCCGGCTAGTATATAAAATAGATCCCTCGCTACAGTGCGAGAAATCGCCCACAGGATTCCGCTTTGGTCTTCGCGGTCCAAGCTTGTCTTTAGGTCTTCAATCCGCTCTTTATTTCAGGTACCCTCAAGAATGGCCTTCCTTCTCTTTACTTCAGATAATCAGAAACCGCAATAACCTGGAGGAGACGATCCACAAAGGCAATCCACAGGGTAATCTTTATCTTCAGTCTTCAATCGCTTTCGCTTCATATAATCAACATCCACATAAACCTGGAGGAGACGTTCCGTAAGAGCAATCCACGGGGTGAGTGTACTCTTTTCTTCAATCTTCAATCAAAGCTTCTCTTCAAATCTTCTTCAAATAATCGTCTTCACTTCATAAATCGCAATAGCCTCCGATCACTCAATAACCTGGAAAGACATTCTGGAAAGACGTTCCACAAGGCAATCCAGAGGATAATCTTTATCTTCAGTCTTCAATCGCTTTCGCTTCATATAATCAACATCCACATAAACCTGGAGGAGACGTTCCATAAGAGCAATCCACGGGGTGGGGCGCAAAACCTTCATTAGTACTCTTAAACTTTCAAACAATTTCGATTTCAGCTCTTAAGTTATGATGTGAGCATAATAATTCTGATATGAACAAGTTAAAAAGAGCTAATGCGGTTCATGCTTGTACATAAGCATCCAAGTATAATAAACTCTTTTGTTTCGTTATGGTGATTCGGAGAAAATGTTTTTTTTAAATATGAACTCTATATAAAGAGTGAAAATGAACCCATGTTAACTGAACCAAACGCTTTTGTAAATTAATATGTTTCCTTCTCGACGCACATTTACTTTAAGAATACATTTTGTAGAATTGAATATTGTTGTTAAAGTACAATTACATTTCTGCAGGTTTTAAGCGTATCGACTAATCAGAACGTTATGCTCCTAGAAGCATTGAAATGACATAGTTTTTCATGGAGAAGGGATGTCTTTCGTAGCTTTTGTTCAATATGATGCAAATAGTATGCGATTCTACATTCCCTCCTTTTTACCATGGACACAACCGCGAACCGAGTGATAAAAAACAATTGAACAGATTTCAATAGAATTGATGATTCAAATTCGAATATTTCTTGTTCTTGCCATCTAAAACCCTTCATCACAGTAACTCCTTCAAATTTCCTTTCGCAAGCTGAACGCAAAGTTTCCACGAAGTCACCAAACAGAAGTATTAACACACAATTATCTCCTTTCCACATATACTGTATATGTAATACATAAATGCGCTGACAGACATCAAGCCTTCTCTCATATTTCCAGCCTCTAGGTATGCGATCAAATAAACGAGGGAAAACACGACAACGTGCTTACACCACCATTCTTCCCTTCACCGCCTTCTTTTCGATGATCTACAGCGCTCACTATGATCCCCTTTCTCTCTCTCTCTCTCTCAATTGTGCGTGCGCTGCGGACTGCTGTCTCTCTCTCTCTCTCTCTCTCTTCCGCTTCCTCCTGCCGGTCAAGCGCTCAAGGACTTCTCTTATCACCAACGACTCTCTCTCTCTTCTGCGATGCACCACCGTCCTCTGGGAGTTTAGCCGAGATTCTCTCTGCTCTCTCTATCTCCTCGTGCGTGCACCTGCCGCCTATCTCATCTACCCACACGACTATCTGCACGCAGCACGCCCGTCAACGACTCTCTCTATCGCTGACAAGACGCCCACGTGATACTCTCTCTCCATGTGTCTCGGCTGTGTCATCATCTCGGTCTCTCTCCTCCACTCTCTCTCTCTATGATAAAACAACTTCTAACAACTCGACTTGTCTTACATATCAAATCAAGCAAATCAACGGAGGGGATCCATTCTCCACAAAACTCATACACGAAAAAGACCTCCTCCATCTCTGGGCCTCATGAAAGTATGAATAAGAAGCAAAACTGAAATGAACAAGTAAGGTCAAGGAGCATACCTGGAGGAGACGTTCCGTAAGAGCAATCCACGGGGTGGGGAAGAAACAAATGAATTTGCACTTATTTATAGGCCCCCCCTGGGACTTGCTTCTAGAACGTTCCCACCTCCTTAATTAACTTTCTAATTTCGGTGGTATTTTAATTTTTCCATAAACTATGGTTTCGGTTTCACATTGGACATTTACATTTTAATGGGTTTTTAGGGTTTGGCCTACAGAAACCGCCATTTCCAAGGGTCCGACCTAGGGTTTTTGGTCAGGAAAATGAGGGGTTTACTCACAATTATCTCAAACTCGCCAATTCATGGGGTTATTTACAGTTTGGACCTAAACTCTAAGGGTTTCCAAGGGTTCAAGTTCATTTTTTAGGGGGGGTAAAACCACACTTTTAATCAGATTCGAAGGGTCAAACCTAGGTTTTCATGGGTCAGATGTCTGTTTTGTTTACACACAGGTCTAACATACATCTCAAACATGTTTCCGCATCACACAGTCAATCAAATCGGCCAAATTATGCATGAAATATACCACTCTTTATTCAAAACATCACACAAAACTCATAAATTTATGGACTCTTGAAAAAGAATCATGCACACTTCCCTGCGGGATTTCATCCCGACACCGCAGCCACACGTCTAGACACGATTGGACCGTCACATGTGGGCAGTGACGGATATGACACGATGTGTCATGAGTTTGTAAGTACCATTTCTTTTATTGAATTTATTTGTGTTAAATTTCTCATATATATTTCTCTAATCTTTTTATATTTGTTTCAGGAGCTCGCAATGGATCATCCTCCAACACGAATGAAGGAGTCTTATGGATATTCTCATGGGTTGATTGCACTATTGCAGGACTTGGAGGGACGCGGTGCGGTAGTTTCATGGGAGCGTTTGCGATGAGGTAATTAATTTATAAACTTGGTTTTTACTTGTTTGTAATTTTCATGTGAATTTATCTCATTCCATTAATGTTCTTTGTTGCAGGACTGTTGATATGGAACGTTCTTTGCATGTGTATGACAGTGGAAGACCAATATTTTGTATTTGATGTCCATATGGCAATACATTACTTTGCCACATTTTGTAAAAGCGTCATATATGAGAGTGGTTTGCCACACTCTTGTACATGCTTCTTTATTGAAATATATAACTTCTTTTGTACATGGTTCATTGTTCATTCTGATTATTGATCTCTTTTGTGTACAATAATACTCTGTTTCATGAAATCATATTTCGGTTGTCATTAGAGTACACATCACATGTACTCGGTTTTTTTTTGGGCAGAGGGTATTGTTTTTTGTTCAGCAACATTATGGTAATGTTGCTGTAGCAAAAGACAAAACATTCTGCCCAAGAAAAATTTTGCAGGTATGGTCGTCAGTATAAGCGACGGTACTCCCAGTAGTGTCATTGGAATAACCATCGGTACACCCTGGAGGCGATGCAGTAGAAGCCGATTACCGATGCATATACTGACGTTTATACCGACGCATATACCGATGCTTTTACCGACGTCTACACTGACGCCTATATTGACTCTTTGGTACCCATGCGGAAACCGACCTTTACACCGGCGTCGTCGCAAATAAAGCCGCGTTCATTTTCCTCGGTAAAAACCTTGGTATACCATCGATCTGTTGTAGTGAAACCCATTTCTAGATGACATGTATGGTACTTTGCACAAACTTGTAAGTTCTGTAGAAAACTACAAAATTCATGGAGACCATGAACATATATTTCCTATGTTTTGCAACTGCAATCAAACTCTCACTCTATGGTTGGCCAGGCTTCTATATGATTTATTAAAGAACATATACAAAAGTGTCTGGTGGCCATTTGGTCTTTAACACAGATAATAACAATAACAATCAAGTAACCCCTATCAAGTATAACCACTCATGTTTTGGGAGATCAGATAAACACACACAACATTCATGTTCTTCCATCATACACCAAATCAAATCTTCCTCTTTTCTTTTACAATTGAGCTATGTATGGGCTCTTCTCTTTGTTTGTTGAATACACAATTGGACTCCATATGGCATGGTCATACCCAACTTCTAGATAGAGTTGTACATGTCCTTAGGTCTCTAACGTGACCCATATTCTATCGTTGCCCCAAATTATAGCTCTCTCACTTGCATTGACAAAGGCCCTCCCAATAGAAGAGAAAGAGAATGATCACAAAATTAACAAAAAATAGATAGTCTTGAATCGATATGGTAACCTTCTCCACAATGCCTATCCATCACAACCTTGGTTAACCTAAGAGAGTGACAAAGAATGGTGCAATATTCATGATGTCGAACCCCAACCTTCTAGTTGAATTAAGCATCAAAGTGATAATAAAGCCTCGATTGAGCTTCTGATCATAGGTCAAGATAATCAGTCTTGAACTTTTGTAGTCTCTTTTGGGTGCACGAGGGAAATTGATCATGAAGGGTTCCACACTAAGCTTTGGCTACTCAGATTATGAAGCTTTTATAAATTTTAATATGTCACTTCTCATTTTTGAATCCATGTTCATCAATTCATATTGATTTACCTTTTGGCATGTGTTTTTAACATGTATTGCACATCAATTATCGTAGATATGCACAAATCCTTTGTCACATTCATACATGCCTCATGAAATTAGGCAAGAAAGAACGAAAAAAAAGGAAATATAAAAATTGTTATCCGAACATTGTCTGCTCCTTGAACCACACTCATCTTCGGTGATGAGACAAAAGATGATTACACACACCAAACGTAAAATCTCTCCTCAATCTTCCTTTTGCCCTCTTACATCCTTATGCACAGTATTGCCAAATTGATTCTCTGATAAGAAATGAGGCTTTATGATTCTAATATGGCTCATCCCACAAAGCATTAAATGTGCAATAAGCAACTATGCACATGATGAAGGTTCACATTCCTTTCCAATTTTTAATTTTTTGACACCCATACAATGGACCTGAATTAAAGAAGCAAGAGATTTGTTTTTAAAAATAACATAAAAGAATGTTTTTTTGTGGCTTTACTTTCGAATTCAACCTCAAAGATAGATCAGTTGGACACATCTAAGTTCTATTGTTTCTTTTAAGGACACAAGTCGTGCATCACATGTCGCAAATCTCAACCAATATGATAATTTTAAGTGATTTCATTCTCATTGATCAGCTTTTTAAGTGATTCCACTCTCATTGATCAGGTTTTTACACCACTATGCAAGAAAAAGTAGGAAGTTAGAAGCATACATACTAAAGGATAACATAATGTTTAAAGTCAGACCTGTTAGGCATTCATGATCTGTACACTTGAAGAGAAAGTCCATCTTCTTGCTCATCCGCTTCCTTATCATTGTCTTACCTTCCTTGACTAAAATTGTCTTGATAGCATTGTTGTTTCTTCATTAGATCTATAATCTTCATGAGTTTTTGGTTTCCCTATCTTTTGAAATGACTTATATCTAGTTTTGGTCTCTTCAAAATATTCGCTCATCCCACGTCTTCCTAAATGAAAATGTAAAGGTAATTGTTCTTGATAGTTACAAATTTTACCTTTACGTTCACTTACTAGTCTATGTTTGCATGCACTTTCATACACTATGCAATCCCATAACATATGTCCATAGTGATCGCGCCAAAAACATTGTAAAGGTCTCTTCTCAACCCAACTTGATCTTCTAGGTATCTCTTTAGGTCTCGATCTTCTAAGATCAAATGAGTGTTTGTGCACAGATATGCCTTGGACTTTTACCTCATGTTCACAATCACATTTCAATGTTTGTAGATTCTTAACTTGGTTAGTCAACAACTCAATCTTATGTTTCAATTCAAAAATCTCAGAATCGATTTCATTTTTTACGTCTTAAATACTTAAGCCCATTAGTTGGATAGTGATAGATATTGCATTTGTCATTTGCATTAAGTTCATCACGATACCAACTTTACCACATGTGTAAAAGGAAGATGATTATATTCTTAAGGATATCATCAAATTAGAAAGAAGAAAAGGTGCCTGATGATGAAGTTTGTTTCATCTTGCTTGGATAATTAGCATACACATGAAGAGAAACTCCAACTCTCCATTCTTAAACTTCTTTATCATCCATTTTGCATCCATCACTATAACCACTTATGTTTTGGAATATGAGATAAACCCAAACAACATTCTAGTCCTTCCATCATACATCGAATCAAATCTTCCTCTTTTTTTTTTACAATGGAGCTCTGTGTGGGCTCTTCTCTTTGTTTCCTGATTTATTCTATCATTGTCCCAATACTGTAGGTCTCTCACTTGCACTGACCAAGGCCTTCCCAATAATAGAGAAAGAGAATGATCACAAAATTAGCAAAAAACATATAGTCTTGAATCGACATGGTTACCTTCTCCACAATGCCTATCCATCACAACCTTGGTTAACCTAAGAGAGTGACAAAGAATGGCGCAATCTTCATGATGTCCAACCCCAACCTTCTAGTTGAATTAAGCATCAAAGTGATAATAAATCCTCGATTGAGGTTTGGATCATAGGTCAAGATAATCAATCTTGAACTTTTGTAGTCTCTTTTGGGCGCGTGAGGTAAAAGGATCATGAAGGGTTCCACACTAAGCTTTGGCTACTCAGATTATGATGCTTTTATATATTTTAATATGTCACTTCTCATTTTTGAATCCATATTCATGGATTCATACAGATTTACCTTTTGGCATGTACTTTTAACATGTATTGCACATCAATTATTGTAGATATGCACAAATCCTTTGTCACATTCATACATGCCTCATGAAATTAGGCAAGAAAGAACCAAAAAAAAAGGAAACGTAAAAATTGTTATCCTAACGTTATCTGCTCCTTGGACCACACTCACCTTCGGTGATGAGACAAAAGACGATTACACACACCAAATGGAAAATCTCTCCTCAATCTTCCTTTTGCCTTCTTACATCCTTATCCATAGTGTTGCCAAATTGATTCTTTGATAGGAAATGAGGCTCTATGATTCTAATATGGCTCATCCCACAAAGCATTAAATGTGCAATAGGCAACTATGCACGTGATCAAGGTTCACATTCCTTTCCATTTTTTAAGTTTTCGACACCTATACAATGGATTTGAATCAAAGAAGTGGGAGATTACTGTTAAGGACACAAGTCATGTATCACATGTCCCCAATCTCAAACAATATGATAATTTTAAGTGATTTCATTCTCGTTGATCAGCTTTTTAAGTGCCCACTCTTAGTGATCAGCTTTCTACACCACTATGCAAGAGAAATAGGAAGTTAAAAGCATACATACTAAAGGATAACATAACATTTAAAGTAAGACTTGTTAGGCATTCATGATCTGTACGCTTGAAGAGAAACTCCATCTTCTTGCTCTTCTCCTTCCTTATCATTGTCTTGCCTTCCTTGACTAAAATTTTCTTGATAGCATTCTTGTTTGTTCATTAGATCTATTATCTTCATGAGTTTTTGGTTTCCCTATCTTTTGAAATGACTTACATCTAGTTTTGGTCTCTTCAAAATATTCCTTCATCCCACCTCTTCCTAAATTCAAATGTAAAGGTAATTGAACTTGATATTTACAAATTTTACCTTCACGTTCACTTACTAGTCTATGTCTGCATGCACTTTCATACAATATGCAACCCCACAACATATGTCCATACTGATCGCACCAAAAACATCGTATAGGTCTCTTCTCAACCCAACTTGATTTTCTAGGTATCTCTTTAGGTATGGATCTTCTAAGATCAAATGACTGTTTGTGTGTAGATAAGCATTGGACTTTAACCTCATGTACACAGTCACGTTTCAATGTTTGTAGATTCTTAACTTGGTTATTCAACAACTCAAACTTATGTTTCAATTCAAAAATCTCAGAATTAATTTCATTTTTTACGTCTTAAATACTTATACCCATTAGTTGGATAGTATTAGATATTGCATTTATCCTTTGCATTAAGGTCATCGTGATACCAAATTTACTAGTAGTGTAAAAGGAAGATGATTATCTCCTTAAGTATATAATCAAACTAGAATGAAGAAGTGGTGCCTGATGATGAAGTTTGTTTCATCTTACTTGGATAATTAGAATACACATGAAGAGAAACTCCAACTCTCTATTCTTGGACTCCTTTATCATCCATTTTGCATCCATCACTATAACCACTCATGTTTTGGACTCTCTGTATGGGCTCTTCTCTTTGTTTGCTAATTACACAGTTTGACTCCATATGGCATGGTCATATCCAACGTGACCTTTATTCTATCATTGCCCCAATATTGTAGGTCTCTCACTTGCACTGACCAAGGCCTTCCCAATAATAGAGAAAGAGAATGATCATTAAATTAGCAAAAAATAGATAGTCTTGAATCGACATGGTTACCTTCTCCACAATGCATATCGATCACACCCTTGGTTAACCTAGAAGAGTGACAAAGAATGGTGCAATCTTCATGATGTCCAACCCGAACCTTCTAATTGAATTAGGCTTCAAAGTGATAATAAAGCCTCGATTGAGCTTTTGATGATAGGTCAAGATAATTAATCTTCAGCTTTTGTAGTCTCTTTTGGGTGTGTGAGGGAAATTGATCATGAAGTTTTGCATACTAAGTTTTTGCTACTTAGATTATGATGCTTTTATAAATTTTAATATGTCACTTCTCATTTTCGAGTTCATTTTCATGGATTGATATAGATTTACCTTTTGGCATGTGTTTTAAACATGTTGTGCACATCAATTATTCTAGATATGCACAACTTCAGTGTCACATTCATACATGCCTCATGAAATTAGGCAAGAAAGAACAAAGAAAAAGGAAATATAAAAGTTGTCATCCTAACCTTTTCTAATCCTTGAACCACACTCATCTTCGATGATGAGACAAAAGATGATTACACACACTACATGAAAAATCTATCCTCATTCTTCCTGTTGCTCTGTTACATCCATATCCACAATGTTGCCAAATCGATTCTTTGATAGGAAATCACGCTCGATGATTCTAATATGGATCATCCCACATAGCATTAAATGTGCAATAGGCAACTATGCACATGGTCAAAGTTCACATTCCTTTCCAATTTTTAAGTTTTTGACACCTATATAATGGATTTGGATTAAAGAAGCGGGAGATTATTATTTAAAAAATAACATAAAAGAATGTTGTTTTGTGGGTTTACTTTTGGATACAACGTGTAAGATAGATCACTTAGACACATCTGATTTCTGTTGTTTCTTTTAAGGATACAAATCATGAATCACATGTCCCTAATCTCAGCAAATATGATGCTTTTAAGTGATTTCATTCTCTTTGATCAGCTTTTTAAGTGATCTCATTCTTGTCGATCACCTTTTTACACCACTCTACAAGAAAAAATAGGAAGTTAAAAGCATACATACTAAAGGATAACATAATGTTCAAAGTAAGACGTGTTCGGCATTCATCATGTGTACACTTGAAGAGAAAATCCATCCTTTTACTCGCCCCCTTCTTTATCATCATCTTCCCTTCCTTGACTAAAATTGTCTATAATGTAATGCTTTTTTTTTACTTTTCAAACCATCCACTCACATCTTTGAGAGATATGTGTGTGAATACAACAAATCTAGTTCAACTAAAATCTTTGAGAGCTATGTGCATGAATACAAAAAATATACTTATCACATATGGCTCAAAAAAGGCATCTGAAAGTTGGGAAATTCTTACTAAAATCACCTCTTTTGATGGAACAATATGTTTTTGTAGAGATTAGGCCTAAGGGAAAAAGAATCTTGACCAAAGGGTCTGAATCCACAACATTCTTGGAGTCAAATCCCATGTAATGGCTTGTTCCCAAAATTATATATGCTAGTCTAAGCATTTCTTGATGAGCATAATATTTTTTCGTACCCAAGTGTAGTAGGTGTTTGTCCTTACCATTTAATTTTATTAGTATTCTCACAAGCTATGATTTGTATTTGTATTGGGATTTTGGCAAGATGCCAAGGCTTCTACCAATGAGAAATGATCACTATTAGTGGTTAAGCTCTAGGAATATGGATTCCAAGAATATTTTGAGCACTCATGATGTGCACATGGCTCATTGAGCGTCATAAGTATTCCTAAGTATGTCCAAGATAAGGACTACTATTAGTTGGGAGAGATATCAGTGAATCTTTTATTTTTCAAAATATCTAGTGTTTCACACACCCAATCCACTCTTCACTAACTCTTTGAGTCGTATGTTTGAACCGGAAAGTTTTCAGTTTCTCCTTTTATATCATTGAGGACAATGATCATTAGAACAGGGAGAGAGTGTTACATTCCATATCTACACATACCTCAATGGACTACATTGATATATCTACATTGGTCTGAGACCCAAGTCGGCGAAAGACCAAAGCTATGGTGGCCTAAGGCCATAAAACCATGAGATTATTCATATACTCTCAAAGTGGCTATGTGAGAGGTTTATGGACCTTAGATATGTTCTTAGATGTGTGTATGGGCAAGGGATACTTAAGTCTATGTGAGAAGTGATCGACAATGAAATGGGATATCATAGATAAACGTTCTTTAACTCAAATAGCCATCTAGAAGCCTTTTTGTACTAATTTTGGCCCATTTACCGGTCAATTCCTAGTATTTTTTAAGTCCTAGCCTCCACAAAAGCAATATATCTAGGAAATTTTGGGCTATAAGATGTTTGGGCCATGCATGTTAGGTGCACAAAACGTCACCCAAGAAAAAAGCTCATTTGCATGCAACTTGCGTTTTTTGTTGGATTTCTTTCTGCCCTTTATGTACTCATGAGATTAATATGAAACGATCTACAAAAGAAAAAGAACAAAGAAAAACAAAAAAGAAAGAAGTTTACACCTCTTTTGTGTGAGCATGGAACACAGGGTGTCTCGCACTTGCCATTCTTCTTTCAATGTCAATAAAGATGGTGGTGGTAGAAGATTGACCAACACCCAAATCAACCAAAAGGCATTTGAGCCAAACACACTCAATAGTAGATATAAAAGCTGCCCTATACTTACCTTCACAACTAGAAGTGGCCATAGTAGGTTGCTTCTTGATCAACCAACATATACACGAGTTACCAAGCATGGAGCAAAGACAATATATGTACACATGAGTGTTATAGAATCCAACACAATATGAGTCAAAAAAAGCATGTAAATCTAGTGGTAGTGATTCCCCTTGGGATAGAACAAACCAAGTAGCTAGGTACCACATAAATAGCAAAAGATGCACTTAACTACCTATCAACACTTGACACCTAGGATAATGCATAAACTTTCTCATCTAAGAGACAAAAAACTAAATATGATGGTGGGTTATGCATACATAAATCAAGCATCCAAGTGTGCTCATAGAGAAAAACATCAAATGCATGTCTGCCATCATGAAGACTCAACCATAAACATGTCTCCATGGAAGTGGCACTATCTTTGTAATCTTAAAGGCCAATAACATGTCCATGTATCTTGTTTGACACAACGCTATTTGTCCATCAAATTGCATAAAGGAAATTCGCAAATAATGATGCAAAAGACACAAGTATGTCACCTCATAAGATGCGGGTAAATTAGCCTTAAATTCAACAATATGCTTCTCATTAGGCCCAATGAATAGTGTATCATCAACATAAGCAAAAATGATGAGAATAACATCATCTAAACACTTAACATATAAGGTGATCTCTACTGGATTGTTCTCAAATCCATGTGCTAGCCTTTTAAACCTGGATACATCATGTTTTCATGCCCTTTTGCACAAAATACAGGGGGTTGAAATGCACAAAATTGTTTACCTAACTCACCATTCAAAAATGTAGTCTTAATGTTCAACTAAAATATATCCCAATCATGATGAGTTGTAACTGCATAGAAGCAACGAATGGTTGTCATTTAGCATGTGGGAGCAAAGGTCTCATCAAAATCAATTCTCTTTCCCTTGAGCATGACTTTTGGAGACAAGCATAGACTTATCAATTATTCCATCAAGATTAGATTTTAGCTCGTATATCCATTTAGTGCCAATGGCCTTTTTGTTAGGAGGCAAGTCACATAAAGACCAAATATCATTCTTTGTAACAACATCAAATTTTGATTGCATAGGAGCCATCAAATTTTTTGATTTTTGTGCTTCATCAAAAGAAATAGGCTCATTCTCATCACAAAGGCTAGAGACAACCATTGGGATACAATTGATTCAAAAGAAGCATTACAAGATCCTAAATGAGTAGAATATGTGAAACGTGCATCTAGATTGCTATCTCTCAAAGTCTAAACCAACCATTTAAGCAGAGTTTTTGCCTCTTAACTATCACCTCTCATCAATGAGCTCTTCCTGTAAATTTGCATCAAAAAATTGGATGATCTATATCATTGTTTGAAACCTTTAAAGACTTTAAAATCGCATCACGAGGAGCTGCATTTGACTATCCACGTGTAAAAAGAGACAGCAAAGTGTCATATAGATACATTGAGGTGATTGATGGTCTTTTTGTATATGAAAGTAAGATCTTAATTGCATCTTCAACGTGTCACTTCCATGAGAGACCTATTTTTCATCTCAAAAACTCAATTTTATTGACGTTTATATTGCACTTTACATGAATGTTTTATCCCATGCTCAACCAAAAATGCATGAAACTTAGGAAGAGATATTTACCCCCTGGATCAGAATGAAGGCTGGCCATTTTACACATTGGCAAATCTTTAGGCATAACCGAGAAGTATTTAAAGCACATAAACACTTAAAAATTTTCCTTCAATGGATAAACCCATGCATGCCCGAAAAATTTGTTGATGAAAGTCACAAGGTATAGGTAGATCCCAAATGAATGTGTCTACATAGCTCCACAAAGATCACTAGGAACAAACTGCAATTTATTTCTAGCTCTAATTGGATCATCTTTGGGGGAGGAACATGCCTTAAGTTTGGATAAAGAGAACACCATTTCAGCTTTCTTCATGCAAAGCAAATTTGTAGAATTTATATCATCAAAATATCCATGCCAAAGTTTAACATCTAAGATAACTTAACAGCTTTCAACTACACATGCAAAACAATTCATATTTTTTTCCATCATTTTTCATCTTATTCAGCCCCAAACATAGCGTCCCATATGTATTGATTTTGTCACCATTAGGGAGATCATGAAATATACATATTTCACTACTAAGCCAATTTTTGCTAATTTTGTCACTAATAATAGATTCTTTTTTATCCTTTAATGTACATAAAAAGAATTTGACAAAGTGATTGTGCTATCATTTGAAATATTAATAGTAATATTCCCAACTCCGATAACAAGATAAGATGATTTATTAGCACATGTGATAATATTGTGTATGGAGTAGGCCCAAGCAAAGTGAAGAAATTGCTTTGGAAGATAATATTTTTGGTTGCACCACTATAAAAATACCACACATTGAGTCCACTATAGACATAAACTATTCATGTGAAGATGAAGCATGACTATATTGCATTGTTAATGCAAATTCTTCATTCTAAAAAAGATGAGTAGACTCCGTTTTAGGATTAAAGAACTCTACCAGAACAATTCTAGCCTCTTTATTCCTTGCCTCTTTTGTAGCTAGTCTAGAAAAACTCATAATGACATGATCATTTTTCTTATAGTAAGCACGAAACTATTTCTAATTTCTCATTTGTGTTTCATATTTATCTTCCTTCTTTGACTATGCAGGTTATCATATTTTTGCTTACTAGTAGATGAGCTTGATTAACCTTTGGTATTTGACCAGGTCATAAAACTTGATCAGCAATGCATATAATTGACTTATTTTATCTAGATTAATCTTCTTGGAGAAAATTTTGAACACAGGAACTATCTTACCAGATTTCATCTGCAACAATCTATTGCTCTTTAAAATCCTTGATCTTTTTCCAAAAAGTTTCCATTGAATCTCCTTCATTCATTTGCTCATTTTCTACTTGTCTTCAAAGGGTAAGAAAGATGAGCGTCATTTCTTGCCTAATATAGAATGTCAAGTCTATCCCAACCATCTTCTGCATTTTGCATGAGAAAATATGGGGATAATGGCAGGTTTGATAGAAAAAAAAATACCAATGCATGTGTTTGTGCATCTCTAACACCCCAAGAAAGCTAGTTTACAATAGGTGAAAAAAGAACTGTAGTAGGATCATGAACATGTATATGATCAACTTCAAGAGCAAATGGATCACATATTGTCATAACATTTGCAAGTGTAGGTTGATGTATTTCAACACCTTGCATACTACTCCACGAGTCATTTGCTACCAATACATGACCATCATCTATGCCCTCAATAGGTAGTTAAAACAACCCAACTTATCCTCAACAACCAACATACAAAATACATCATTTCTTTCAACTAGGCCTAGTGACAATACCCTGATATGGAAAATTGACTATTTCTAAAAAAACTTTGAATAGAAATACCCAATTGAGCTCTACTAGACCTATAGCAGAGTTTGTGTTTCTTGTACTAGTGAACCAAAATTTGTCTATATGTTTTGCACAACAGGATAAAATTACCTGCATAGTCAACTACAAAAGTGCATTTGAAGGTAGAAACGAGTTCAAATCAAAATTTCAACACCACAAAATAAAGTAATTTTGAACTCTGATGACCCTGAATATGCACATCAAATTTCATCTTATCCTTAGATTATGACCAAAAGGGTATCGATGATGCCCTGTAGAAAGTGAAGGCCTCTTATGATATCGATTTTTGAAGTTTTAAGACAAGAGAAGCACACAAATGACATGTGGAAGAAGAACAAGCTTGGAGCACAACACTAAGTGTATCAATAAGTGAATGTATAGGATAAGTAGCTCATTAGGGTTATCGGCCTATACAAGTTGGGGGGGGGGCCTCCTAAAGAGGGAAAACATAACCCCCATAGTCCTAGATATTTTCATCCACATTATTACTAAAATATATTAACAATATCAAGGACACCCATAATGGAAAAGGTAATGTCTTATCTAGGACAGAAAGGGATAAGTGGTTGCCTTATTTCCCTTCCTTCCAACATAGGTATTAGCATCAAGTGTGGATCTATGCAGTCAAATAATCAACATAATCAAAAGTTTTGGGCTTTCTATCTTGACAAATTCCTCATTTCTAAGCATACTCTTATAGTGGATTAGTCCATAAAGATCAATGAACTCAATTTCAGCCACATTTCTTAACACTCTCTCCGAATGGATCTAATCAATCAAATCAAGCATGGGCACATAGCTAGTTGGACTCACATAGATTCCCATCTCTTGCTCCTTGATTCTATTTAACTCCAAATTTGCATAATCATTGAACATACTAAAAGCAAACACATTTTTTTTTTTAAAACAAGTGGTTCCAAATTATACTGGAAAGTGAATTTTAGTAAGCCCTATCATTCTATGTTTTATTTATTAGAGAAGAAGAAGGTGAAGAATTACATCGTTGAACTCAGATACAAAGATAAAATAGTTGTTTCAAAGCTGGACAAAGAACCACTAAGTTTTTTCAAGTATTCTCGCACTCTCTAGTCCCTATCATTTTGCAAATCTAGAAAGACAGCTCGCATAGGACAAGCTTTTCTATAGTTAATTACTAGGGCACTATTAAACTCATATTTAGAAGAGACCCTAAAGCTTTTATATATTTCTCTATTTTTGGACACTATATACAAGGTTCTGGACACTATATACAAGGTTTTGGCTAAGTGTCTAGCAAATAGAATCAGATTTCTCTTGTATAAGTTAACGTTATCTAAAAAAAAAAGATTAACCAAAGGTAGATTCATTGGTGACACTATTTTTTCTCTCTAGGAAAGCACGACGGTTGTAGAGAAAAATAAATAGAGTTTTTTATTTTTCAAAGTTGACTTTGATAAAGCTTATGATCACATTGAATGGGACTTCATCCTTCGATCCTTGCTTGACACTACATTTGGATGGTTATTTGTTAATCATGTGCATTGTTTACTCACTAACTCACCCACTAAAATTGGAATCAATGGTGATCTCTCTGATCCTTCCCTTTCAAGAGATTTATTTGACAAGGATTTCCTCTCATCTCCTCACGTTTTACTATTGCATAGATGAAATTTAATGTCTCATCACAAAGTCGCATCATGAAAGCTCTCTTTAGGGCATCAAGATTCTAGGATGCTTGGAGGACTTATTTATGCATAGTTATGGAACTGACACCAATTTGGTCATCAATAAGTTCCTACAAGTTTATAGAGCTTTTGGGATAACTTGGTGACTTTTTGCTTCTTAAGTGGTTCTAAGACGAATCACTCTAAAACTATGATTACGACTATTAGTAGTGAAACACCACAATTTATCTTGGAAAAGGGTTCCCAAGTCATCTATGGTAGCAAAATCTCCAAGCTTTTATGTATCCCTATCAGATTCAAAGTACCTTCTAGAAGCATTTATAAGTAGATTCTTCAAAAATTGATCAACAAGTCATACTATTGGAACTCACAAGGCAATAATCTCAATTCTTATAATCTTTTCGTAGTCATTATGTCTATTACTAATTTTCTTTTCATTTTCATTCCTAGCAAGGCTAAAACTAGAGAACTCAAGAATGTCTTTTTTACGTTTCTTTGGGGGTCTGTAGACAAATACAAACTCCTTGAAGTGAAATATGATTACTATTCCTTGTCTAAATTAGAAGGCAGCCATGTTTAGGTCACCATAGAATTGATTTCGATAAAGTGTGATATGGAATGGATCTTTAAGGGTCTTACCACCAATAGTTTTTGGGCAATAATTTTGAAATGATCTTTGAGTAGTGCAACCTTTTTTTGGGACTACTCTAGTTGGAAGGGTCTTGATTTGGGCACCATTCTCTTCAGAGTCTAAAAATTTGTCATCTTTGGATTGACATTTATTAAATGTGTGCAAAATTCCTAGTAGAGGCTCAAGCTTAGCCACTATAGCTG
Organism: Ceratopteris richardii; assembly: GCA_020310875.1. Taxonomy (NCBI): domain Eukaryota; kingdom Viridiplantae; phylum Streptophyta; class Polypodiopsida; order Polypodiales; family Pteridaceae; genus Ceratopteris; species Ceratopteris richardii. The sequence continues at coordinate 3,777 of MU262554.1, read as the reverse complement.
GCAAAGGCAGAGTGATGCTTGCATATGGTTTAATAATATGTATCCAACCCTTACTAGAATGTACTTTACGATGATCCACAGATTATTTAAAAGAGGAATAAAAAAGTTCAATGATATTATGGATGACCAAGGGAGATTTCATGATTTTCAGTCTCTTCATTCTATTTTTCATACTAAAAGATGGCATACAACATTCTCAAGGAGCATACAAATCAGAATTAAGTACACATTGATTTGGTTGAAAATGTAGAGAGATGGTGGAAAACAATCACTACCACTGTTCTAAAGAAAAGATTAAAAGTAGAGAGATTGAAGTCTCATATGTCTCTAGTCAACAACACTGGGCAAATACAATGACCAAGGCATTTGATGGAGTAAAGTTAAAGAGGTTCAACACTATGATTAGATTTCATGAAGTCTTGAAGGACTAAAGACTCAAGCATTTAATGCTTGAGGGGGATTTTTTTGGTGCATGGAGCAAGCGTGAGTGCTCGGCTAAATGCAAATTGGACTTCTCACAGTTTAGGAAGCTCAGTTGTATCTTCATTTCATTATACGCTATGAAAGACTTCTATTGTAGTTGAATAATCTTCTCAGCTTATCTCTTCATTGTAGTAGATTCTTCTCCCACGCCTTATCTCAGATTGGTTCCTCTGTGAGGAGTCCCACAAAGAATGAGATCGAAGCCTCACATCTGAATTTTGAATGAGATCGAAGTCCCACAAAGAAAATGAAAGAAAAATATTTACTTGAGTTTAATTTTAAGAATCGCTATCCACTTTTATGCTTTTATGTAACTACTCTATTGCTTAGAACATTATTATCATACCAGTGTGGCGAACATCTTGTATTTGTTGTAAGAGCAGCATGCAATTTTTGTCGTGCGTACTTTGATTTGATATAAGAGTTGTAGTGCGTGCGGCCTCTCCCGACTCGAGCGAGGAGATGTGGCGGCAGCGGGCCATGTAGTCGGGGCGCTCTTGTGTCCATATGTATATATATCCAGAGCCCAAGACTACATTTGTGAAAACTCACTCGCAATCTAGAGCCAGCTGCGTCTGCCAAAGAGCCCATCTTCTTCTTTCTCCAGCTCGCAATCTAGAGCCAGCTGCGTCTGCCAAAGAGCCCATCTTCTTCTTTCTCCAGCTGCGTCTGCCAAAAAGCCCATCTTCTTATTTCACCTCCTCTAACGCAAACTCTTTGCGAAGCCATGCAGAATCATCTCCGCACGCCTCAAGTTCTGTATCTCGTTGTCTTATTATGCGTCATGTGCGTTAATACTGCGCTGATCGTAAGAGCTTCGCGACCCATGAGGCACGGTGCCAATCAGAGCCGAGCACCAGCAGGAGATGTTGCTGAAGGGAATGGAGACCTTGGGCACCAACGTCAAGAAGTCAACGACCACGAAAACAACTACGATGAAAGCCTTACCATGTTCGGACAGGAATTAAAGCTTCACTGGAACTGCGATACCTGTCGTGGCGGGAAGAACAATTGTTGGTGCATAACTTTCTTTCCAAAGCACCACAAAAACTGCGTCTGTACAAAGTTCGCCTTTGTCTGACATGCTTTTCCGGTAGCCTCGGCAGTTTATCGTTCACCCAGTCCAGTTTATCACTTAGAGTTTCCGTCCTTCCTTCCTGTAGGCTAGGCAGTTTATCACTCACCCGCTCCAGTTTATCACTTAGTCCTACCACATACTGATTAACAAGTTCATAGTTTGTATCGCCCTTTTTGGTTCTAACGTGGTCTGTTGTTCTAACAAGTGCAACAAATATGCGTCGATTCATGAGTTGATTGTGTATTAGCGTTATTGGTTTTAGCGTCCTCTATTCACATGTGTCATCCATAACTGCGTTGATTATCTATTAGCGTTTTGGGTTTTAGCGTCGTCGATAAGCATGGGTCACAAGTATGCATCGTTTTGGGTTCTGACGTCGTCTATTGTTGTACCATCTCGATGCGTAAACTCTTGTAGCAGCGATTAATGCGTTTATTGTGTATTAGCGTTCTGGGTTTCAAGGTCGTCTATTACTCTAACGTCTCGCTTAGACGCAGTAAGAATACGCGTTAATGTTACATTCCTCAACGGCTTTGGGATTTAATCGCCTACACCGATATCAAAGATTTATACTATTCGTGTGTTACAGCTTCTGTCTTAATAGTGTTTATGAATACAATAGCAGGATGCTTGAATATCCATACTGCTCTTAATAGCGCTTAAGGGATGACATGTTCTAAATACTCATCTTTACGAAAAAGAGGAGCTTGTATTTTCTAGACACAACGGAGAGAGAGACAGAGAGAGAGAGAGAGAGACAATTGAAATCTCAAGACTCTTATTTTCAGAATTAGGGACATGGTCATATTTTGTCGAATCTAAGCTAAATGTCTAAAAATAGATGTTCTAGCCCATTTTTACAGTTTCTTTGGAAATTGGTCTTGCCATGTTCAGATTTCGCACACTTATCAGAGGAATCATTAAGACACATGTGAATGGATCTAACTTACACCCATTTTAGTGGGGACATCACAATTGTCTTATCCTATGCACTCTGATAATCAACTATTGCCCTCCCTTTCCCCTCTCCTAAAAATTTGGTAGTACCCTCTTTTTGAAATTATGACCTTCTACACGGACACCTTCATACATAGCGCAGGAATTGCCTGTGCTGTCACATTGCATTTTTTGTGCATCTCCTTTCATAGTGCCCTAGAAGATAACAACCATGGTGAACTATTTACCATATGCTTGTCGAAGTGGTGCAATAGCAATGCACCAAACATATTTCCCTTTGTGTGAGCTTTGCAATGATGCACTCCTACTAGGAAACCCATTTCTAGATGACATGTATGGTACTTTGCACAAACGTGTAAGTTATGTAGAAAACTACAAAATTCATGGAGACCATGAACATATATTTCCTATGTTTTGCAAGTGCAATCAAACTCTCACTCTTTGGTGGCCATTTGGTCTTTAACACAGATAATAACAATAACAGTCTCTCACTAAAGGCATATATGGCCAAAGTGAATATGAGAGAAAAAAGAAAAAATGATGAAGAATACTTGAGTGTAAGTTTGTAAACTAACTCCGACCTGATGTCATGTTACACAATTTACAAGTAACTATGTGAGACCATGAATCAAGTAACCCCCATCAAGTATAACCACTCATGTTTTGGAAGATCAGATTAACACACACAACATTCGTGTTCTTCCATCATACACCAAATCAAATCTTCCTCTTTTCTTTTACAATTGAGCTATGTATGGGCTCTTCTCTTTGTTTGCTGAATACACAATTTGACTCCATATGGCATGGTCATATCCAAGTTCTAGATAGAGTTGTACATGTCCTTAGCTCTCTAACGTGACCCATATTCTATCCTTGCCCCAATATTGTAGGTCTCTCACTTGCATTGACCAAGGCCTTCCCAATAATAGAGAAAGAGATGATCACAAAATTAGCAAAAAATAGATAGTCTTGAATCGACATGGTTACGTTCTCCACAATGCCTATCCATCACAACCTTGGTTAACCTAAGAGAGTGACAAAGAATGGTGCAATCTTCATGATGTCCAACCCCAACCTTCTAGTTGAATTAAGCATCAAAGTGATAATAAAGCCTTGATTGAGCTTTTGATCATAGGTCAAGATAATCAATCTTGAACTTTGTAGTCTCTTTTGGGTGCGTGAGGGAAATTGATCATGAAGGGTTCCACACTAAGCTTTGGCTACTCATATATGATGCTTTTATAAATTTTAATATGTCA
>MU262553.1:57500-63862 GCA_020310875.1 Ceratopteris richardii | reverse complement strand
CCACCCACTCTCCCCTCCACTCCACACATCGCACCCCAACTCCACCCACCCTCACTCCACCCACCCTCCACTCCACTCCACCCCGACAACCCCAACTCCACCCCCCCATCCACTCCACCCTCCCCCAACTCCTCCCTCACACTCCACTCCACCCACCCTCCACTCCACCCACCCTCAACTCCACCCACCCTCCACTCCACCTACCCTGAACTCCACCCACCCTACACTACACCCACCCTCACTCCACCCACCCTACACTCCACCCACCGTCCACTCCACTCCACCACGACAACCCCAACTCCACCCACCCTCCACTCCACCCACCCTCAACTCCACCCACCCTCCACTCCATCCACCCTCCACTCCACTCCACCCACGACACCCCCAACTCCACCCTCCCTCCACTCCACCCACCCTCAAATCCACCCACCCTCCACTCCACCTACCCTTAACTCCACCCACCATACACTCCACCCACCCTCCACTATCACTCCACCCATGGCAACCCCAACTTCACCCACCCTCAAGTCCACCCACCCTCCACTCCACTCCACCCACAACACCCCCAACTCCACCCACTCTCCACTCCACCCACCCTACACTCCACCCACCCTTAACTCCACCTACCCTTAACTCCATCCACCCTACACTCCACCCACCCTCAACTCCACCCACCCTACACTCCACCCACCCTCCACTCTCACTCCACCCATGGCAACCCCAACTTCACCCACCCTCCACTCCACCCACCCTCAACTCCACCCACCCTCCACTCCACTCCACCCACAACACCCCCAACTCCACCGACTCTCCACTCCACACTCCCCCAACTCCACCCTCAACACTCCAACTCCACCCCCCTCCACTCCACCCACCCTCCACTCCACCCACCCTCAACTCCACCCACCCTCCACTCCACCCACCCTCACTCCACCCACCCTACACTCCACCCACCCACCACTGCACTCCACCCACCAACCCCAACTCACCCACCCTCCACTCCACCCTCCCCCAACTCCACCCACCCTCCACTCCACCCACCCTCAATCCACCCACCCTCCAGTCCACCCACCCTCAACTCCACCCAACCTCCACTCCACTCCACGCACGGCAACCCCAACTCCACCCACCCTCCACACCACCCTCCCCCACTCCACCCACCCTCCACTCCACCCTCAGCACTCCAACCAACGCACCCTCCACTCCACTCCACCCACCCTCAAATCCACCCAGCCACCACTCCACTCCATCCACAACACCCCAACTCCACCCACCCACCACCAATACCACCGCCTCCCACTGCTCAATATGTAAGATAGGCAGAAGATGATGTTGGAGCTTCCATAACATAAGAAGAAGATTTCTTTCTCTGATCTGATGTTCAAAAGCTACTACAAGAGTTATGTGAGTTATGTGAAGGATGTGCTTCTGTGGGTCATTACAATATCATGGGTGGCAAATAATCAGATCCTACAATCTTTGCTTAGGAGCTCATAAATGAACTAAGATGTCCAATCCAAGTGATTTGTTTGGTTAAGAGAGATATCTCAGCTTGCATTCAAAATTGACAGTAAAAGTGTAAGAGGATAAATGACTGTTGCCGCTAACTATTCATGACGACTACCTATTTTTTTTAGGATAAAATTGGAGGCCTCTACCATATTTGATCTACCCCTCCAATTTTGGGGCAATCAATCGGCGCATATTCAATGAACATGGGAAATCGGTAAGGCCCTCTTGGCCTATTGAAGCCTATAAAAGCAATGGACTAGTACTTATTGGAGAGCTTATTTTTGGCATCTCTTTTGGTCCTCTCTTTGGACTCTATGGCTTCAAGCCTACTGTAGGAAGTCACTCTGTGGTGAGGATACAGGGCATGGGATTCCATGTGGAGGGCTGATAGCACTATTGTGTGAAGAAGTGGAAAATAGGGCTAAGGAACATGCTCATCACAAGGTAAAGGAATCGAACTTTTAACATCAACAAATAAAAGGAGAGGCTTAGGAAACATTGCGACATTTCACATTATCCTAGACAGAGATGATTCAACCACATCCTAAGATGGATAACTAGGAAGTAATCCTTAACCATGGCTTTTGGGCTAAGTGGTTATCCCATCGCACGCTTAACTAGGAGGTTGTGAGTTCAATTCCCAACATTGGTATCAGAGCCTAGTTGAGGAACTCTAGCAACATGGATGTGGGAAGCGTCACATGGGCATTTGGTCACCAACACGGGTTGGATAGGTCCAAAGTAGGTCCATGCACACAAATTTGATGCTAGTGGAGGCACTCAAATGTGCAAAAGGGGGGCCAAGTTAGATTTAAGGTCAACAACTGAGGACTAAGGAAAATCCTCAATCTAACGGGGAAGGAAATGTGACTTAATCTTAGCACGAGATTATTGGACCACATCCAGAGTGGAAGGATTAGGAAGTAATCCTCAACCATGGATTTTGGGGCAAGTGGTTAGCCCATTGCAATCCTAGCCAAGAATTTGTGAGTTCAATTCTCAACCCTAAGCCATCTTAGGGACATTAAATGAAGACACAAATCAGTAGAGGATGTTCCATCTGGAGGGGCTTTTTGGATGTAAGATATCTTTTTATTTCACACTCTCTTTTTTTTTTGGTAAGTGGAAGGGCGATGGGAATACGAGGGGCCTTGTTTTCTTCTTTTTTGCATGTGTGGACAAGTTATGATGAGAGATCTTGCACCAATATCCAAGTTATTATCAAAATCTTTTTTCCTGCATAAGCTACATAAATCATGTTTGAACATTATTGAGGACTCCAACATGTAGTCGGCCTCTAGATGTCCTCCCGAGTCACTACTATAAGCAACCTTCATGTAGGTGTCTCCAATGGTGTCTATGTGTTTATACATCTTCAGCTTTGTGTGTATTAATTTAGTGTTTCTATACATGTTTCTTGCGTGTATGTATGTACTTATTTGTCTATGTATCCATGCGTTTGCAAGTGTCCGTATGTTTACAAAAGAGAAAAAAAAAGACATAATGGCATGAGGGAAGGTAAAGACAGAGTAGTTGTAAACAAGATCAGGGAGAGAGAGAGAGAGAGAGAGAAGTGAGAGAAGAAAATGAGGTATTTGGTAAGGATATGAAATAGAAAGCTGAGATCTTGTTCTGAGGCTACTCAAAGCAATGGTTGTGGAATGATAGGTTTTTTTACTCGGATCCCATGATTACCATGGGAGTGTATTTTGCAAAATATCGTCTAGAATCTTGCAGAAACATCGCGGATGAGCTAAATAGATTTGTAGTGAGTTGGTATACACGATAGATAATCTACTCGTGCACTAAAGAGATCTCCATGATGTGGAAGCTTGCTTGTTCTTCTACATTTAAAATGATTTTTACTTCATTTCATCCCCATATATTCGGGCGTGGACGTAGTACCCCGTTTCTGAATTCTTCGAAAATGGCATCTTCAGCTTTGGTTATTGGTAATGCTTTGCATTTGAATTCTTATTCATAGACTTGCATGTGATATTTAGGACACTACCGTATATGATAACGTCTTCAATCTTGAAGCGTGTTGGATGAGAATTTCATTGTATGTGGACTATGAATGGATATGAAACTGTATTGAAGTTCTGGACATATAAGACGTTACCGATTTTGGGAAAAAATGGTTTTCCATATTTCGAGAATGGAAATGTGATTTAGATTATGAGTGTGTATGTGAATCTTGGAAATATCTCCCTATAATATGGATACACATCCTTTTTCACTATAGAATTTCAGAGTAAAGGGATTTAAAAGTTTTATTTAGTGTTCTAAATAGTCGTAATCATCAGAGTGCCTCTAACCATAATTTATAGATAGATTAGATAGACAGATAGATAGGTAGATAGATAGATAGACAAAAAATAGATAGATAGGATAGAATAAATAGATAGATAATAGATAAGATAGAGATAAATATATAGATAGAGTAAATAGATAGATATGATAGAGAGATAGATAGATAGATGATGGATAGATAGATAGATAGATAGATAGATTGATAAATAGATAGATAGATAGATAGATAATTAAATAGATAGGTGGATAGATAGATGGATGGGTAATCTATAGATAGATAGATGGATAGATAGAAAGATACATACATACATACATACATACATACATACATACATACATACATACATACATACATACATATATAGAATTGATGGAGTGGTCCATAGATAGATAAATAGATACATAGATAGATAGATAGATAGATAGATAGATAGATAGATCGATAGATAAGATAGATAGATAGATAGATAGATAGATAGATAGATAGATAGATAGATACATAGAGAGAATAGGTAGATAGATAGATAGAAAGAAAGATAGATAGATAGATAGATAGAGAGATAATAAAGATAGATAGATGGAAAGATAGATAGATAGATAGATAGATAGATAGAGAGAATAGATAGATACATAGGTAGATAAATAGGTAGATAGATAGATAGATATATACACATTAGATAGATAGAGATAGATAGGATAGATACTTTTAGATATTTAGAAAGTTATTTGAAATATGTATTGTGGATCTAGTTAAAGGAAGCATCAAGAATATTTTTGAGCTATACATTGTATTCGTTGGAAACTTTGCCTCCACAAAACCTTGAGAGCACCATAATGTGTCCACTTGATCTATCATCCTACATCGTAACTCTAGGGGTCTTCAATCTATGCCACCTTTCTTTTATGTCGATCTTCATGAAGAAGTTTCTTTACATATAGAGTAGAAATATCCTCTCCCTTTTTACTCATCATTTTCTTATCTTACTATTATGTCATTAGGGGAAAAAGTGAGCGTTGTAGGGCCTTGTAAGGATCCCTAATTTTTAGGGATTAAAATTAAGATTGTCAAAGATTAAGGGGACACAAAATACCACTAGTGGCTTTGTCTATTAAAATATAGGGGACAAAAAGCTTCAAATGGATCACGGATGGAATGTGATTCAGACCATTGGATTCATCTTTGAGCGATCACTATTAGAAGAGAATGGGGGACCATAATGATTGCATGGGTACATAGAATAGCAGAGTAGAGAGAGAACGTCGAATGAGCAGTCTATCACAACCGTTTATTGTGCAAGATCTAATGGTCTACCGTATTTCATGCTGATATGAAAAGGTTGAGTTCTTCGTAACCGTCCGATGACTACAAGATCCAATGCACTTCCGGATTTCAAGCTAAGCATGATTCTCCTTTTATTAATAGTCGTTAGATGTGCTCAAGAATCGCACGGACGTTCCGGTTTTTCAAACTGATGCGCATTGAGCTCTAATTCATAGCCAGTCAGATGCAAAGTACATCCAAGAGCTTATAGTGAAAAGACGCTTGGCATGACTTTCGGTGATCTGTAGCCCTTAGATCGTGGCTTAATCTAACGGCAGTCAGGTATTCGCGGAATTCCTTTTGTGAATTACATCAGAGCCACACGTTTCTTGAATGATCGAATGGTCTACCTTGCAAGTAGCCTTGACTTTTGCAAAATCACACCATCCATTGGATCTTTTGGACCATCCAATGGCCAAGGATTCAAATAGTTTAGGGGTACTCTTGTCTAATTTTCAGACAAACTATCTAGCATTTATATTACTCACATGAGCATTTTGTGACATCGAGAAATCAAAATGTAAGAATACACCTCTTTCATAGATGAGGGTAATCAAAGATAATCCAATTATTATATTTTCATGTCATCATTTAAAGTCATTCCAATCATGATTATAATGGTTTCCATCTCCTTACTCTTGTAAGGTAGAGTAGAAGCCTTCTAAGTCATGCAAAGCTTCGCTTTCTACATTGATCAAAGTATTGTTAGAAGATCCATAATTAACTTGCTGATCAATCCTTTACCATTCTTTCAACACACTCAACAATCAATTTGCATTTGATGGCAAAACAACAGGTTCGCATTCAGTGTATTAAAAGTTCTCCTTTTATTGTACTTTATCATCTTATATGTTCATAACAATGTGAAGAACTCGGCTGTTGTAGCTCACAATAAGATGCAGGTCTAATGGAAGCATGGTATTTGTACGTTAATATGCCTACCTTTATTGCATTTGAGCGAAGGAAATTTTTACTATCTACTTAATAACCTCCCTATCGATGTATATTTTTCTACTCATCGGACCACCGTTAATACTACATTTCCTTTTAAGGTTCTAATCAAAGATATTTAAATTATTCTGTAAGAATTTGTGGCTAAAGAATGGGATTCTACTCTAATGTCATTAGCAACTGCTCATGAGAACATGGATGCACAAGGGAGATCAATTGAAATAGTATCATCAATGGATTACACTTATGTTCATTTTTTAATCTG
>MU262553.1:30000-52500 GCA_020310875.1 Ceratopteris richardii | reverse complement strand
GATTTCACAATGAGTAAACTAAATTTGAACCCCACCAAGATGGCAACATTTATGGTTACACTAGCAGATCAACATCATGTTGCACCACTTGGCATTATTGAAAAGGTATTGATGATAGTACAGGGATGTCACTTTGTTCTAGATTTTGTTGTTATTGCACTTCCACAGGAGACCCGTGTTCTTTGAATGGTGGGCATAGTAGGATTTGCATTTTGCTTCATGATGCTTGGAGCACTTTATCCACAAATTTTCAATCCAATAATTTGATAAAGAGTGTTGAAGCTTCCCCTAGTGCCCATAGAGGTTTCCATACAACTCTAATACCTCTTAATGATGAAGCTATGGAAATGTTCTAAAGGAAACATATGGATGTAGTCACATTATGTACTTTTGTAACACATAATTGCCTTTTTAGATAACTGCTAAATTCCACATCATCATAACACGGGGCTAGATTGATTCACACACCTTCTAAACTTTTATAGAAGTGTCTAAAATGAGTTACTTAATCTAGCTTAAGTTAATTGGAGTACTTGATCTCTAATACATCATAGAGGAGATGCATGTCTCTAGCTAGAGGATAAAGGTAAGATAAGCTTTTTATAGCACAAAATTTTCTTGTTTGCATCGTTTGAGTATTGCTCCTATGCATATTCTATACGCCATTGTTTCTATGTATTCAAGTATAGGTATTTTAACCCTCGATATACTCTTAATTTTCTCAATTTGGTTTCTCTCTGTTCTCAAAAACAAAATACGAATTCATCATCTCCAATGCTTTGTTGTCTTAAAATTATTTTCTCACTCATGTACATTGATTCAGCCTGAGTAAGGATGGGAAGGTTCATGAGAAGGAGAATGTCATGCAATCAAAGAGAATATGGTTTTTTTTTGCTGTAAACTTGAAGTATACAGTTTCTTGTCATCCCACTATATATGGGAGGGTAAGAGGGAGAATTTATTACATATATTCTCTGTTTGTGTTAGTTCTTGCTTGGACTTATCCATAAAATTTGATATCGATGTTGAAAATGTACCTCACATCACGTGACTGTAATATCCAAATGAGTTTGAAAATAGCTTTAATTTTGACACATGATCTTCGAAAAAAAAGGGAAAAATATCATCTTTTTCCCATGATCTATAGTCATATAAATTTAGAATCTTTTTTAATTCAATTCATCTCTATATACTAACATGTCTCTCGATTCTTAATGACATCTTTAACTGTGGTTATTGTTGGTGCTTTGGGATTGAAATCTTACTCATATACTTGCATGCGATAGGTGCTCTCATCTTTGTAAGAACTTTGAGTGCAATTTAGTACCAGCTAAACATTTTTCTAGTGATGAAATTTTCAACCTTGAAACTGTAAAGCGTGTAGTGAAAATTGAGTTGAAATTGTTGATTAAAACGTGAATCACACTGTCATCAAAGTTGATAGCCTTTAGGAAAAAAAGAGCTTTCCTAAAACTCTTTGCACATAGAAGCTTGTACTACAAGATGATAAAATGAAGCTAATTCTACATTAAATGAATGTTTGGTATTAAAAGAATTCTTTATGGATTTGTTTCCAGGTACAAGGTAACATACTTACGAAAGTTTATGTGAAAATATACGGAATTGATAATGAGCACATGTTTAGTCTAGTTGCAAAAACTACTTCTACTTGAATTGTTTTGAGTGTTGTACATAAATATTGGAATATGCTTCATCTTGATGTTGAAAATGTTTTTTTGAATGGTGAATTGCAAACATGAAGAAAAGAGAACGTTTTATAGATGCATGGTATCAAAAGTATGTAAGTGGATTAACAAAAGCATTATATGGATAATTATATGCACCTAAAGCGTGGAATCATTATTTGGTAAACAAAGTTTTCTAGATCCTTTTTGTTTTTGAGGCTTGTGGAAAGTCAATGTGTATTTACTTGCAGTTATGTTGATTATCTAATTATTAAAAAAGTCGTGATGAAGAAATTGAAGGATTTTTCACTTTACCTTAGAATCTTGTTTTCTCATGGTTTTGTAGGCTCAAGAAATAGATGTGGTGAATAGTTCACGATGGGTGGCCGTAGTTCCTGCTTTCTTTAGTTCTAGGAAAGATTCCTATCATGTGTATGGTGGATCGGAGTTGTTTTATTTTGTCGTAGAGAGTCATATTTCTTTTTTGTTCTAGCAAAGTGTTGCGTCTTGAGCGTTAGTGTCATATGACAAGGAGTTGTTTTCTCTCTTCATTCTTTCTTGGGTTGCATTTCAGTAATGTCTTTATTATTTGTTCACTCTTCCTTTCTCTCTTTCTCTCTCATTCTCTCCCCTATCCCTCTCTATCTCTCTCTGTCTCTTGTTCTCTCTTCCTCTATCTTATCTCTCTCCTCTCTCTCTCTCTCCATCCCTGCATATCTGTCTCCAACCTCCCTCCCCCTGTCCCTCCCTCCCTCCTCTCTGTGTCTCTGTTTCTCTCTCTCCACTCTCTCTCTCTCTATCTCTCTCTCTCTTTGTTATAACATATGGAATAAAAAATTCCTATAAATACATGCACTATGTGGACTCTCGAAACATAGTGCATGAGGGGAAGATTGCACTCAATACTGTGTTCGCTCTCGTTTATTGGTATCCCTATTTTTGTGTGTGTTTTTTGCATTTTCAACCTCTGTGAACGTGTGAGTAAGATCTTGATAACACTCTCTCTCCCTATCTCTCTCTTCGTCTCTCTCTCTCTATCTCTCTCTCTCTCTCTCTCCCTTTCATTTCCCTCTAGGGTGGTTTAGTCTCTTCTTAACTTTTGAAGATGATATGGGGCCCCAATCAAGTCTCCTTTTTCTTTTTGCTCTCTTTTCTGGTCACATTCTAAGGCATATGACTAGGTCGAACCCCTCATTGGTGGTCAATAATCTGGGTCTCGGTAGGGAGATTAAGGCCTCTAGTGCTTACTTAGAGCTTCCTTAGTTTTCACTCTTCCTAGAGGGGATAATTCACGGAAACAAGTAGACTTGAAGAAGTTTTGCCTCATCGAATAGATGTTTTCTCCTATACCTCTTGGGTGTTTCAAAATGATGAAATGGTCTTCCAAGTCTTGCAAGGTAAGACATGGAAAGTATCGCACACAACACTAGGTTTCCAACTGCTTTCCAAATTTCCTCCTAGATAAGTCAAAATTGTTACATTGCTTGCTGTAGATTGAGCTCCCTAACCTTCCTTTTCTTCTTGTCTGTATTCATGAGGAGATAATGATGCCCATTAGTCAACCATCAACCACTAGAGAAGACATCGCATGTTTTGCCTATGAAGTTTTGTAGTACTTTTTCAATGTGAGATGGAACCCGTACAGTTGTGTATGATCTTAACAAAGATCTACCCACCAGAATTAGAGAATTCGTTGTTCATGATAAATCTATCAATATAAAAATGATTTATAAAAACTTTGCAAATGCATGATTTGATTGCACTATGTATATTTAAATACATAAGTGAGGCACTATGTATTTAAATATTCTGTAACAATTCATCGCCTCAACATTAAACTACAGAGTCGACGTCTACTCTCATTTCATGCATAACCACTTATGAGAACGTCGAAGCACAGGGATAGATACTTCTTATTAATCTAGTGATTAATTTCAACACATAGTTTTTAAAGTACATAATAGGAAGGATCAGTTCACATGGTATCAACAACGGATTAAACTTATGTTCACTTTTTAATCCGCAATGAGTAAACACAAAATAAATTCTCAAATATGAAATAGTTCAAGTTCAATTTGTCTTTCTATGAAAACATCAATGAACATTTGATAAACCTCACTTTTGCTATTTAGTACATGAAGCTCTACTTCTTCCTGGATACATCAGGGCAAATCCTGCACGGCTGAACTCTTGGAAGATGCGTCAACGGAGAAGCTCGCCCCCCACACACGCGCTTGAACATCTTCGTCACTACTCACCGTTCCGATCCAGGTTACAATGCCATAACTATACACCAATTTCCCGAGATGCGCATTGCCGACAAAGCTTAGATCGGCCCATTATCCACAAGGTCGACCGCAGTCCAAAGTGCATCGCTGGTGTGAAGAGAAAAGTATCATGGCTCAGAGCTTGTGCCATGGCTTACCAGTTCCTGTGTAGTAGTCATGATGAAGAGCAGAGAGCCCAACCTGCAAGTGCCTATCAATTCGGAGAAACGACAAGACCGAGTGAAAAAATCATGAACGTCCGTTTCTTCTCTGCGTGGTAAGGGAACTGACTGTGTACAAAAATCTCCACCTTCTAGAAGGAAACGCAGCGTCGATTTCACTTTCGTTTCAATGTCAAGCATACGTACTACTCTGATTCATCATCTCAAGTCCATGGTTTCAATGTCGATCATACGTACTACTCTGTTCTATCATCAAGACTTGCGTTATCACCGCTGGAATCTCAATCCTTTCATGATTGACCATCTCAAGTCCATGGTTTCAATGTCGATCATACGTACTATTCTGTTCTGTCATCAAGAATGGAATCTGTGTCCCATATACAATATTCATCTCCTGTCCAGTGCTTGACTATTGAACATATTGTGAATCTCATATTGTAATCATTGTATGCATCTCATATTGTTGTTGAATGTAAAAAGGATATAGTGATTTAATTTAGATGTTTTCTGAGATTTCCCGAGGATTTATTTTGAGTGTATTAAAGCTCTCTTTTGCTATTTAGTACATGGAGCTCCACTTCTTCCTGGATACATCAGCGCAAGTGCTGCACGGCTGAACTCTTGGCAGATGCGTCAATCGAGAAGCTCGCCCAGCACACGGGAGCTTCACCATCTTCATGACAGCTACTCACCGTTCCGATCAAGGTTACATTGCGGTGACTGTACACCAATTTCCAAAGATGCACATTGTCGACAACGCTTAGATCGGCACACTATCAACAACGTCGACCGCAGCTCGAAGTGCATCGCTGGTATGAAGAGAAAAGTATCATGGCTCAGAGCTTGTGCCATGGCTTACCACTTCCTCTGTAGCACTCATGATGAACAGAGAGCCCAACCGACGACTGCTTATAAATTCGGAAAAGTGACAAGACCGACTGAGGAAATCATGAACGTCCACCTTTCTCTACGTGGTAATGGAACTGACTGTGTTCAGAATCTCGACCGTCTAGATGGAACAGCAGCGCCGATTTCACTCCCGTTATCAACGCTGGAATCTCAATCCTGTCATGATCGATCATCTCATGTCCATTGTTTCAATGTCGACCATATGTACCATTCTGTTCTGTCATCAAGAATGGAATCTGATTCCCATAGACATAAATCATCTCCTGTTCAGGGCTTGACTTATGAACATATTGTGAATCCTACTCGTCCTTCAGAATGGACTTCGAGCCGAATTCTATCGCCTTCTACACTGCGCAGCTGAACTCAGGAATGATTCCAAGGCATTTTTACTCGGAGACTCCAAATCCCAAATCTCGCCTATTCCACACATGTACATATTTCATTACATCTTCTGTAGATCTACTTCCATGGCTTCTGATGTGAACATCATTCGGGTTTGGTCCAACGAGTCGGTAGACTCTACAGAGTACCACGAGCAAGATCTGAATACGCGAACACCTTTTACCTAATAACAAATATTGACAGATTTCCTCTTTACTGTACCCATTTCTAGCAGATTTTGCATATTTTTTGTTCGATAACTGCAATTTTGAATACAGCTTTACTAATCTCTCGAGTCCCGTGAAGGATGTAATTCTTTGTCTCAATATGTCCAACTTTTTTGACCAGTTGGAGTTCTTGAAACATGCGTATTGATATCTCCTATGAGGTGACAAACCTCCTTGGACATGCTATGTGACATGTCCGGTCATTTGGGATCAATGAAACATGTACGTGTGTGTATGTATATGTGTGTATGTGAGTGTATAAGTGTATGCATGTGTATATGTATGTACGTATGCTTTTGTATGTGTGTTTACGTATTTGATTGTATGTGAGTGTATGTGTATATGTGTGTGTATAGTTGTGTATATGTGTATGTGTGTGTATGTATGTGTATGTGTGCGTATGTATATGTGTGTATGTGTACTACTCTGTTCTGTCATCAAGACTTGCGTTATCAACGCTCGAATCTCAATCCTTTCATGATGGACCATCTCAAGTCCATGGTTTTAATGTCGATCATACGTACTATTCTGCTCTGTCATCAAGAATGGATTCTGAGTCCCATATTTAATATTCGTCTCCTGTCCAGTGCTTGACTATTGAACATATTGTGAACATTGTATGCATCTCATATTGTTGTTGAATGTAAAAAGGATATAGTGATTTAATTTAGATGTTTTCTGAGATTTCCCGACGATTTATTTTGAGTGTATTAAAGCTCTCTTTTGCTATTTAGTACATGGAGCTCCACTTCTTCCTGGATACATCAGCGCAAGTCGTGCACGGCTGAACTCTTGGCAGATGCGTCAATCGAGAAGCTCGCCCACCACACGGGCGCTTCACCATCTTCGTGACAGCTCCTCACCGTTCCGATCCAGGTTACATTGCGGTGACTGTACACCAATTTCCAAAGATGCACGTTGCCGACAACGCTTAGATCGGCACACTATCCACAACGTCGACCGCAGTCCAAAGTGCATCGCTGGTATCAAGAGAAAAGTATCATGGCTCAGAGCTTGTGCCATGGCTTACCACTTCCTGTGTAGCACTGATGATGAACAGAGAGCCCAACCGACGACTGCTTATAAATTCGAAGAAGTGACAAGACCGACTGAGGAGATCATGAACGTCCAGGTTTCTCTACGTGCTTATGGAACTGACTGTGTACAAAATCTCGACCATCTAGAAGGAACAGCAGCACCCATGTCACTCCCGTTATCAGCGCTGGAATCTCAATCCTTTCATGATCGACCATCTCATGTCCATGGTTTCAATGTCGACCATATGTACCATTCTGTTCTGTCATCAAGAATGGAATCTGAGTCCCATGGACATAAATCATCTCCTGTTCAGGCTTGACTATTGAACATATTGTGAATCCTACTCACGCTTCAGAACGGCTTTCGAGCCGAATGCTATCGCCTTCTACACATCTCAGCTGAACTCAGGAATGATTCCAAAGCATTTTTACTCGGAAGCTCCACATCCCAAATCTCGCCTATTTCACACATGTACAAATTTCATCACATCTTCTGTAGATCTACGTCCATGGCTTCTAATGTGAACATCCTTCGGGTTTGGTCCAACGAGTCGGTAAACTCTACAGAGTACCACTAGCAGGATCTGAATATTTGAACATCGTTTACCTAATAACAAATATTGAGAGGTCTCCTCTTTATTGTACCCATTTCTACCAGATTTTGCATATTTTTTGTTCGGTAAGTGCAATTTTCAATACAGCTTTAATAATCTCTCTAGTCCTGTGAAGGTTATAATTCTTCGTCTCAATATGTCCAAATTTTTTGAGCAGTTGGAGTTTTCGAAACATGCGTTGGAGTTTTTTGAGCAGTTGGAGTTGTCTACTTCATTGGAAAGGAAATGGCCATATTTCCTAGTACTTGAGCTTATAAGAATCCCTTAAACATAGTTTTATTTTGAAATTCTCCAAACAAGAGATGTCTAGTAATTCTCCAATATAAGGCTTTCAATGATGTTGGAAGAATTCATGGATCTAATATTGAGCTATAGAATATACGTCTACCTCACATAGTTGTTTACCTACATAACAGGAAAGACAAAATCACTTCTTATCTTGAGTGGCTTGCAGTTTTGTTCATTTTTTCTCAGCATTGAAAAACCTCTAACGAAATAATCCTATATTACACAAGTCGATTTCTCTTTCAGCCAAAAGATGACTTGGCGTCTTAAGATAACAAAACGTTCATGAATTAATTCCAAAACAACCAAACTAGGATCTCCCATTCTACTTTTCTTGTGGATTCTTTCCATCAGGGCATTTAGGAGTCACCTAATCTTCTATGTATAGAAAATGTAACTAGATTGACTTAGCTCATTTTTGTTTCCAAGATGATTCGGTATCATTTATGTATTCTTAGGCATATCTTCCATGTAGGCTGCTCAAAGTATGTTTCTTTGCTTGAACGACAACATTACATAGGAAAATTACTTTGTTGGGTTTCAGGAATGTGAGAATTCAATAAGGCTTTGATGTTGTTGCGGATCGTCCTTTGTGATGAGAGTGTGGAGAGCCGAATTCCAACATTGAGAACTAGTTTCTAAATGGCCCCTCTTGAGGACTAGTTTCTGAATGCCCTCTTGTTTCAAAGGAAATCCAAATGTTAGCACTAGGGAAAAAGGATCAAATTTTAGAACATTTTGTTGGAGATAGACTTCAGCGAAAGCATGCGAACAACACAAGGAAGAAGAAGAAGCTTGGAGCACAACACACAATACTGAATGTATTACTAGAGAATGTACAAAGATAAGTAGCCCATTAGGGCAATAGGCGTATATACAAGCCGAGGGAAAAAGACCTCCTAAAGAGGGAAAAAAGTGCCCCCGCAGTGCTAGTGTATTCACACACATCACTACCTAAATATATCAACAAATCCCCCCTGGGAGTGATGCGGTGAACAAGGAGCGGGCACTCATGTATAAGGAAGTGTCAAGCTATGTGGAAATCACTCCACAAAATGAAGTAAGCCCAAAGCTTTGCGGAAAGCTTCAAACTTCTCCCTAGGCAGAGCCTTCGTGAAAAGGTCTGCTATGTTCTCCTGCATCGGCACATATGCCAAGCTGATCTCTGCAGCAGAGGACCTCTCCCTGACATAGTGATAATGCACCTCAATGTGCTTAGTACGAGCATGGAACACAGGGTTCCTCGCAACTGCCAATGCGCTCTGACTGTCAGTGAAGATGGTGGTGGCAGAAGGCTGGCCAACACCCAAATCAGCCATAAGGCGTTTGAGCCACACACACTCAACAGTCGTTGTGAAAGCTACCCTATACTCAGCCTCGCAACTAGAAGTGGCCAAAGTAGGCTGCTTCTTGCTGAACCAAGATATACATGAGCTACCAAGCATGAAGCAAAAACCATTGGTGGACATACGAGTGTCATAGCAACGAGCCCAATCTGAGTCAGAAAAAGCATGCAAATATGGTGGTAGTGATCCCCCCTTGGGATAAAACAACCCAAGTAGCCGAGTACCACTCAAGTAGCGAAAGATGCGCTTAACCGCCTTCCAATGCGTGACTCCTGGGCAATGCATAAACCTGCTCATTTGTGAGACAGCAAACTGAATATCTGGCTGAGTAATCAATAAATAAATCAAGCATCCAACAGCCTGCTTATAGAGAACAGCATCAAATGCATCTCCAGCATCATGAAGACTCAATCGTAAACCTGTCTCCATAGGACTAGCAATAGGCTTACAGTCTTCAAGGCCAAAATGGTGCAATAGTGTGTCAATATATGCCATCCCACCATCAACTTGCATAAACTGAATGCCCAAATAGCAATGCAAATGCCCCAAATCACACATCTCAAATGAGGCATGCAAATCAGCCTTGAAATCAGCAATATGCTTCTCAATAGGACCAGTGAGCAACATGTCGTCAACATAGACAACAATGATCAGAAGCACATCATTAGCACGCTTAACATATAAGGTGCTTTCAGTTGGACTATTCTAAAAACCATGTGCAATCAGATAGGCATGTATCTTCTCATACCAAGCACATGGTGCTTGCTTTAAACCATATAATGCCTTCTTTAACCTGCACAACTAGTTTTCATGCCCTTTCTGCACAAAGCCACGGGGCTAAAAAACATACACTTCTTCATGCAAGTCACCATTTAGAAATGTTGTTTCAATGTCCAACTGATGTACATTCCAACCATGATTGGTTGCAAGTGCACAAATGCTCTGAACAGTAGTCATACGGCATGTAGGTGCAAAGGTCTCATCAAAATCAATGCCTCTCTTCTACACATAACCCTTTGCAACAAGCCTAGCCTTATACCTCTCAGCTGTACCATCAGGTTTATGCTTCAATTTGTATACCCACTTAGTGCAAATGGCCTTCTTGCTAGGAGGCAAGTCACATAAAGACCATGTACCATTCTTCAGTATAGCATCATATTCCGATTGCATAGCAGCCATCCAATTTTCTGAATTTTGTGCTTTATCAAAAGAAACAGGCTCATTCTCATCACAGAGACTAGACACAGCCATAGCATAGGAATCTGATGCAAAGGAGGCACTATGAGAGCCTGAACGAGTACGATATGACAAAGGTGCATCTAATTTGCTATCATGCAAAGTCTGCACGAGCCATTTTGGCATAGCTTTTGCCTGCTCAAAATCAGCTCTCTTATCAAAAGTGCATCATGTAAATCTGCATCAGAAATGGAATGATCTGCATCATCATATGAAACCTGCAAAGGTTGAGAAGTTGCCTCATTAGGACCAACACTAGACTGTCCACCTGTAAAAAGAGGCATCAAAGTATCATACATGTCTTTGGAGCTAACAGATGTCTCCTTAGTACATGAAAGCAATGGCTGAATAGCATCTTCCACAAAGACAACATCACGGCTAACCAAAATGCGTTTAGTGTGTGGATGATACAGACGATAGCCTTTACTTTCAGAACTATACCCAACAAAAATACATTTTACTGCCTTATCATCTATTTTTCTGCGATGTTGTTCAAGCACTAATGCATATACCAAACAACCAAAAACACGCAGATGAGCAACAGATGGCTTGCGTTCATGCCAAGCCTCATATGGAGTGATAGACTGCAGCGCTTTAGTGGGACACATGTTAAGTACATATGCTGCACACATGACAGCCTCAAGCCAGAAACTATGTGGTAAAGCCTGACTTTTGACCATACACCTCGCCATCTCCATGAGTGACTTATTCTTCCATTCAGCAACTCCATTCTGTTGAGGTGTATACGGCACTGTACACTGGTGTTTTATCCCACGTTCAGCTAGAAATGCATTAAAATCAGAAGACATATATTCCCCCCTCAATCAACGGAGGGTGCCTATTTTACATGCTAATATATTTTCAGCCAAAACCAAAACCTGTTTGAAGCACAAAAACACTTCAGACTTTGCCTTCAATGGATATACCCATGCACGCCTGGGAAAATCATCAATGAAAGTCATGAAGTAAAGATAGTTTCCAAAAGAAGGTGTCTGCATAGGACCACAGACATCACTATGTACAAGCTGCAATTTCTGCATAGCCCGAACTGAACCATCTTTTGGAAAGGAGGAACGCTGCATTTTGCCCAAAATACAGCCTTCACATACATGTTTTCTAGGTTCCTCAAGCTTGGGCAAAGAAGACACCATATCAAATTTCTGCAGGCGTAGCAAACTAGAAAAGTTCAGATGACCAAAGCATGCATGCCAAAGCTTTGCATCTGACATAGCCTAGAATCATGAATTGCACATGCCGAATTATTCACAGATCTTTCATAGTCTATGAGCTTATACAACCCATGACATGAAATGCCTAAAGCAATAATAACATCGCCATTTGACAGATCATGAACTGTACATATCTCATCAACAAATTTCACAACCAAGCCAATCTTGGCTAATGCAGAAACTGATAACAGATTCTCCTTGATCCCTAGCACAAATAAAGCATCTGACAAGGTGAAAGAACTACCATCACCAATATTCAGAATGATCTTAACAACTCCCACAGCAGGATAAGAGGAGTTGTTGGCGCATGTGACAGTATTCCTTGTAGGGGTAGACTTGAGTGAAGAGAAGAAACTACGCTGCGAGGTAATATGTTTGGTTGCCCCATTGTCAAAGTACCAAACATCTGAGTCCACTCTAGACATGCACTGCTCATGACAAGATGGGTCAAAACTGCAAACAGTAGTAAACGCCCATTCTTCTTCCTGCACAAGATTAGTAGACTCTGTTTTTTGTGTAGAAGCTTCTGCAACAACCATTCCAGCCTCCTTTTTCTTTGCCTCTTTTGTAGCCAGTTTTGGACAGTTCTTTATGATATGATCATTCCCTTTGTAGTACTTGCAAAACAATTTCTGCTTTTCTAATTTCTTCTCATATTTATCCTGGTTCTTCGAATGTCCATCATTTGCAGATTTTTGCTTACTAGTAGAAGAGCTCCATTTTCCATTGCCCTTTTGACTAGCCAGGAAAGCTTGATCTGCAACATGCATAATGGACCTGTTCTGTCTAGACTGATCTTCTTGCAACAGAACAGAAACTAACTCATCAAATGATAAAGCATTTGGATTGCCTTTCATCATCAACCAAAGAGTAGAAGCAAAACTCTGATATGAATCAGGAAGACCATTCAGAACGGTCTGCACAAGTGAGCTATCTAGTATAACCTCATCAGAAGAAATCAACTCTTCCTTCAGATCTTTGATCTTCATTAGGAAACTGTCCATAGAATCAACTTCATTCATGTGCTCACTCTCCAGCTGTTTTCGGAGGTAAACAACACGAGCCTCATTCCTAGCTTACAATGTGGTAAGTGTATCCCAAGCATCCCTAGCTGTTCTGCAGGAGCAAATATGAGGAATAATGGCACGTTTGACAGACAAAGCTATCAATGCATGTGCCTGGGCATCTCTACCATCCCAACGAATCTGCTCTGCAGTAGGTGCAGCAGAAACAGTAGCACGAATAGGAATCTGCACAATATCATCTTCGACACCATCTTCATGAGCTCCAGCACCTGTATTCGTAGTACCTGTTGTTACAGGTGTAACAGGATGTCTTTCAACACCCTGCACAATGTTCCACAATCCTTTTGCAACCAATACATGTAGCATCATATAAGCCCATAATGGGTAGTTGGTACCATCCAACTTATCCTCAACAGCCAACATACGGAATACATCACTGCTTTCAGCCATGGCCGATGACTAAAATACCTTAATGAAGAAAATTGATTGTATCTCAAAAAGTTGAACAGAACTACCCAGACGAGTTCTGCTAGACCTGTAGCAGACTTTGAGACACTTAAACTGGCGAACAGAAACTGGTATATACCTTTGGCACAAAAAGACGAAATAGCCTGCACAAGCACTTTGATAGTGGGTTCGGAGGCCGAAACGAGCTCAGATTGTGATTTCGGCACCACATAGCGAAGCTGTTTTGATCTCTAAAACACCTTGAGTATGCTCCCCAAAATTTGTACGATTCTGAGAGTGCAAACGGAGGAGTGTCAATGGCACCCTAGATGAAGCGAAGACCTGCTCTGATACCAATTGTTGGAGATAGACTTCTGCGAAAGCACGCGAACAACACAAGGAAGAAGAAGAAGCTTGGAGCACAACACACAATATTGAATGTATTACTAGAGAATGTACAAAGATAAGTAGCGCATTAGGGCGATAGGTGTATATACAAGCCGAGGGAAGAAAACCTCGTAAAGAGGGAAAAAAGTGTCTCGACGGTCCTAGTGTGTTCACACACATCACTACCTAAATATATGAACACATTTAAAGACCCCAATATGAAGTAATTGTCCCAAAAATAGACCCTTTTTTACTTAGTGCTAGGCCAAATTATTTCTAGGATACAACTCATTGTTGGTTTTTATGTGTCTTTAGGCATGGATAGCATACCATGTTTGAAGGATAAAGCGAGAAATGGTCACTTATCTATGGAATGAACGTGTACAAAATTGATATAGTCTAGATTATTACTAACAATCATGTAAAAGATGTTAATGAATTCAATGCGTTTTGTGAGCCATCTCAATGATTTAAGCTGGCTCTCGCATTAGGATTGCCTAGAGCTCCAAGATAGCTTTCCCTTTGGACCTCTGCAAAACTGAGGTGGGGACTCATATCCGATCAAATTAGCTATGAGACCATATAGATACAGATATGCCCTAAGCTTTAGAAATTGCACTACCAAATGGGTTTAGTCATGTTTGCGTAAGACATAATAATCACGTTGTTTGTTATAGCTGTAATTGGCATAATTGCTTTGTATCTAGCATTGAAATAATACTTGTTACTATTTTCAGGCTTTTGGTTTAGCAATGATTACCAACAAAATCATGTTGCGTATTGTCTAGAAAACAGTCCAAAAACATATTAAAAATTGGAACAATATTTTTTCTGTCGTTCCGTGGGCCTACTGTACAACCTATAGAGTCATCACTAGATGTAGTCATTTTAGTTTTCGTATTTTCTAGAAACAATCAACCCAACATAAAAAATTACATAAAATAAACGCCATGGTTTGTGATCGTACTCACAGATTCCAAAGATTCGATTTCCATAAGTGCTTACATGAGTTCATCAAAAGAAAGGGATACATTGCAACCTGCTACTGTGAGATTTTGCCTGACTACTAAAGGTTTTGGGAGCTTTACACTATAAATATGTGCACACATCAACATAAATTACACTTTCTCTATCATGAAGTAGATTTCCAAGAAATGTTCGCAATATATTACAATCCCGTATTAGTATTCAATGATAGTTTTTCAAAGAAACGAAACAAAAACTTGGAAAATTCCTTCGAAATATATTAGCAAGTACTTCCAATATAGATCTTTCTTTTCTAGCATAATACCTTTGGTATCCGTCCTTCGTTTCCATTTGTAGCATATTGATTTTATTCATTCCATCATACTTATATGAAATAACACTTATTTTGTGAGAGAGAGATGCAAGTGAGAGAAGATAATGAGATCTTTGGTAAGGATATGAAATTGCAAGCTGAGATCTTGTTCAGATCCCATGATTACCATGGGAGTGTATTTTGCAAAATATCTTCTAGACTCTTGCAGAAGCATCGCGGCATGAGCTAACTAGATTCACCAATGGGAACTGTCGTACACGATAGATAATCTACTCGTGCACTAAAGAGAACTCAGGCACATAGACAGAAATAAGAAATAATCTACCAACGAGCTCGACATAAAGAGTAAATGTAAGATAAAATTCTCAAAGCTTAAAGCTTGCTTGTTTGTATCGTTTGTCTTGTGGTCATGAGCGTATTTTCAGTTCCATTGTTTATATGCATTCAGGTAAAACTATTTCAAACCTCGAGATATTCTGAAGTTTTTAGCAACTTGATTTTTCTCCTCGCTTAAAACGAATTACTATCTCAAATAGTTTTCTTGTAAAATCAACTTTCCAATGCACGAACATTGATCCAACCTTAATTAGAGAAGATTCAACGTAAGAAGACGTTTATCTCGTGAAAAGGAAATCAAATTCTATCTGCAGTTTTCAAATCTATAAATTCTATAGAGCTCGCTTGGTCTCAAATGGCACAATGGGAATAGCCTATCAAAAATCCCGAACATCAAAGAAACGATTGACTATCAGGTTAACCTCAACAAGAAGTGGTGCCTATCATGGATGCAGCTTCGGTGGGATATGAGGTTCATGGCTATCTGGCACCCCCTCATAGAAATCAAAAAGTATGTCCTCTTATGGTGAATTCTTCACCATGGAATCTGGACCAACCTTAAGGCTAGCAAATTTTGTGGGACTCCTCCCTAGTGCAAACTCTGCTACCGGTCTATCGAAGATGTTCCACACATCTTCTTTACCTGCCCCAACTCCAACAGACTCTGGCAAACGATTGGAAAGAAACTTAGACTTCAGAAACATCTCAATTGGAAGCAAGTCCTACTGAGAGAAGTGATCGGTTGCTCCGCGACTCTCCGGAACGCCATCAGAGGGGAGGTCCTATGGAAAATCTAGAGGGAAAGATGTGCTTTTAACTTCAGTGACTCCCCCAAAGAGTGGTCAATTGAGAAATCGTTGTTCCTCCTTGGCAAAAGGATCGTTAATTGTAAGAAATCCCCCCCCCCCCTTCAGGCATCATCAAGTACTCCTTTTGATCAATAACAAGCTTAAACCCAAGTGGGGCCCACATGAGGGTGATGAGAGAGTTATTAACCTTCTTTGTAATGCCATCTAAGCTCTGTAAAAGCTTCCCCTGCTTTATGGGATTTGGGGGGTCCTGTGGGCAATAGTCCCCTTCTCTTGTACTTTTCTTTATTTAATTCAAGTCCGGGAGAGTAGGATGATGCCGAACTTCCTTTATATTAAAAAAAAACATCCTTTAGCTTCTCTCAATAGATAGAAAATAACATATAGCTTCACAGAGAAAAACAACACCTGTTTGGCAAAGGAATCTGATTGAATGAACATATTTGCTGAAATTCCTTGACAATTGATTTTCAGTGTATTAAATCTCACTTTCGCTATTCACTACATAGAGCTCTACTTCTTCCTGGATACATCAACGCTCCTCCTGCACGGCTTCACTACTAGTAGATGCATTGATTGAGAAGCTCGTCGCCCACACGGATGCTTCAAATAATTCAATTTCTTCACCACTTCTCACTATTCGGATCATGGTTAGATTGGCTATACTCCAATTTCCAGAGCTGTGCACTGCCGACAATGCTTAGATTGGTCCATGATGCTTAGCCTCAACCGAAGTCCAAAGACCATCACTAGTATGAAGAGAAAAGCATTATGGCTTAGACCTTGTGCAATGGCTTAGAACCCTTTGTGTAGCAGTGATTATGAAGAACAGAGAGCCCAATGGATAACTGCTTATGAATTCGAAAACTGAAAAGACCGAATGACAAATTCAAGCATGTCTATCCTTCTCTGCGTGGTAACGGAACTCACTGTGTACGAAATATCGACCTTCTATCAAGAAAGGAAGCACAAATCTCTCTTGCACTATGAATGCTGGAATCTCAATCCTATCATGATGGTTCATCTCATGTCCATGGTTTCAAGCTCGACCATATGGGCTATTTTGTTTTGTCATCAAGAATGGAATCTCATTCCCATGGCCATAAATCATCATATCTCTAAGGCTTGACCGTCGAACATATTTTTAATTCTACTCAGGCCTCAGAATGGCTTTCCAACCGAATGGTATTGCCTTCGACACTTCTCAAATGAGCTCAAGAATGATTCCATGGTTTTTATACTCACAAACTCCACATCCCAAATCTCGCCTACTTGATACATGTACGAATTTCATTACAACTTTTGTAGATCTACTTTTGTGACTTCTCACATCCTTGACTTCTAATGTGAACATCCTTCCAGTTTGATCCAAAGCGTTGTTAAACTCTATAGACATCCACTAGCGCAATCTGAATATACGAATTTGTTTCACCTAATAGCAAGCATTCACAGATTTCTTCTTTATTGTAGGCCCTTGTAGTACATTTTTCATATTCTTTGTTTGATAACTGCAATTTTGAATACAGCTTTACTAATCTCTCCAATCCCGTGAAGATTAAAATTCTTCATCTCAATATGGCCACTTTCTTTAAGTAGGTGGAGTTATTAAAACATGCATACGGACGTATCTCATGAGTTCAGAAATCTCATTGGACATGCCATGTGTGTACATGTATATGATTGTATGTGATTGTATGTGTGTGTTTATATGTGGATACGTGTGTTTATGTATATGTGAATATGTGTATGTGTGTATGTGTGTTTATGCATGTGTATGTATGTGTGTATGTGAGTGTATTTGTGTGTATGTATATGTGTATTTGTGTGCGTGTGTGTGTGTATGCATGTGTGTGGATGCATTTATAGATGTATATATGCATATCTATGTCTATTCATGTCTTTGTATGCATGTCTCTGTATGCATGAACGTGTTTGTATGTGTGTTTACATACATCTTTCACTCTTTGTCTATATCTCTCTTTTGCTCTCTCTCTTTCTTTTACACCTTCCCTCTCTCTCTCCCTCTATCTTTCCCTCTCTCCTTCCTCTTGCACATCCAAATGAGTCGGGGCACTCAGAAAAAATTAGAATTTGATTTGTCTCCTAGATAGTATTGCATAAATGATGCTCTTGGACCATAGGGAGTTTTCTAGCATCATTTCTAGCATCCCTAATGTGGGATCCTAATAGTGAGGCTCCTTAGGGACCGTCTCATAAGAACTGATTCCTTTTTTTTCCAAGTGCATCACTTATGCAATGCTTTATTTTTCAAAGCATTGCATATATGATGCTTCCCATTTTGTTTTCCATTGATGGTGGCCCTACGTCGGCTAATCTCTTAGATTGCCTCATATATGCATGATCTAATTCTATTCTAGCAAAAGTTATAGCTAAAATGCATACCAATTTTGGGCAACTCCCTAAACAACTTTTGTTCTCTAGTAATTTGGCTTGAAAATTCTTCGGTTCATCATGCTTGAGTCTCTCTATCATGTATGCATAATGAATCTTCATTAACTTATTGCATAGATTCAATCTATCCACATGATGCGTGACTCTAGTAGATCATTCCATAGGTGTTTCTTCATCTGATCTTGAACATGTCTCTCTTCTTGCATGTGGAGGAACATATTTTCCTTTCTTGTTTTTCAACATAGCAGGTGTAACTATCTCATACTCAATATCAGCATTAGACATGTTGTCTCCCATCTTCTCTTCCCCTTTCTCCTTTCTATTTGCATAGTCTTTTGCATTGTCACTCCATGACCTTTCATGCAAAGCAGCTCATATGAGCCATAATCTTGCCTTTCTTCATGGTCAAAATATCTACGACTTATTTCTGGCTCATCATGAACACTATGCATAGAAGCATCCATATCAATTTCTATCAGTGCCATCTCTATAGGTGCATACCATCAAGCATTCTCATAAAATATAAGGTCTCGCTTCACTACACATTCTTTTTTTCTTCTGAATGTCCAATAAATATGCACTTTTTAGATTTAGGCTCAAGTTTGTGTCTCAATTGACTAGGTTTGTGTGCGTAACAAATACTCACAAAAACTCATAGATAGGTCACATTTGGCTTATGCTTGCATAACCTCTCATAAGGAGTCAAATCATGAACCATTCCTGTTGGAGCTCTATTTATGACATGTACAAGTCTATGACAAGCTTCTACCCAAACTATATATGGCATGATCTTTTCATTTAACATGGCTCCTCCAACTTCTTCAATCACATGATTCTTACATTCTGCAACAACATTTTGTTTTGGTGTATATGTACAAGAAAATTACCTTTTGGATCCATGATCACTAAGATATGGATCAAATTCCTTTGAGATACCTCTCATAATATACCTCAGTGACTTCTATAAAATTTGAAGCCCTAAAAATGGTAGCAATGACCCCTGAAAAGAAATCATTTTTATATGATTTAGGGAAACTTTATTTCTATCCTAAAATTGGTGTTTGGATTTGAGCTTTCCTTGGGCATGAGTGTAGTACAATTGCGACCAAAATTAGTGGTGGTGACTTATCTATGTAATCAACATATAAGGAGGGGTGAGAATAATTTAAAATGATGTTTATACTAGTTTTCTACATGGATAGCTCAATCGCTCAGTGTCCTTGGACACTATATTGTAGGCTAAAAAAGAGAAATTATTTAATAAAATTTCTAAATTACTAGAAGGATCCATTCATAACTATATCTATGGATCATGTGAAGACAAGGATTGACTATTTTTAAAAAACAAAATATAGATTTCATAAAATTATATGAAAATATAAGATTTATTCATTGCTTTGATGATGGAAATTTTAGTATTGGCATAGAAACTATGCTGATGTGAGTTAGCGGTGACTTTTTATCAAAATAAGAATCTCCTCATTTTCATTGTTGTAAATGCAATACAAATTCATATTCTATATACCAAATGTACAAATTTCTACTAATCTGTATTATATTTATTGAATAAAATGAATTTCATATGTGCCATGATAATGTTTTTATCTATGAACTATTTTTCAAAGAAATTATATGAATAGGACTCGTTTTTTTATCAAAATAATACTTGAGACTTTGATGATCCCGTGACAGATTTGATGAATCTTCCATATACAGTGCGATGCTTAGAATTTATATACCTCAAAATATAAGATAGAATTCCATTTCATTTTCGTGAGGCAAACGTCTTCTTAGGTTGAATCTCCTCTAATTGTGGATCAATATATGTGCATTGGAAAGTCGATTCTACAGAAACAAAAACCTATTTGAGATAATGAACCTTCCTCCTAATTTGTTTTAAAAACTTTGAAATATCTTGAGGGTTAAAAGACTTTTACCTGAAAATATGCTCACGACCACAACACAAAGAACTAGGAATCTTTCCTCTCTCTCTCTCTCTCTCTCTCTCTCTCTCTCTCTCTCTCTCTGTCTCTCTCCCCCTCCCGCCATTCCCTCTCTCCCCCCACCTGCAGTGCCCCTCTCTCCCTCCCCCGCAAGCCCCATCCGTAGCACCCCTCTCTCCCTCCCCCGCAGCCCCCACTCGTAGCGCCCCACTCCTCCTACCCCCGCCCTTATCCCCTACCCCTGCCCTTAGCCCCCCCGCAATTCTCCTCCTCCACCCACCTACAACCCCTCGCACCTGCACCCTAAGCCCCCTGCCCATAGCACCCCGCCATCCCCCTCCTACACCCACCCATAGCCTCCCCCTCCCCCCCCCCCTCCCCCCACTCTCTCTCTGTGTGAGAAATTGCAAAGGTGTATCTCTGTGCGACTGTGAGATGAGCACCTCTTGGAGCCGAGAAGGCTATAGAAGATGTGGACAACAGCAGACGATTTCCCTCTGTTTCTCTCTCTCGCTCTTGATGGATGCACGTGGACAATAGAGATGTGGTCAGGTGGTCTCTTAGTTGGAGTGAGACACAAGTGAATTTTTCTCTAGCTCAATCATAGAGGAATCAGATGTGTTAGATTATGGCGCTCCTGAAGCACCTCCTTGAGTGCAGACTGATTAGGGAACTCAAGATCCAGACCAGTGCAAAAGGAAAGGTGAGTTGCTACAAAAGACAACCCCACTCCCTCTCTCTCTCTCTCTCTCTCTCTCTCTCTCTCTTCCCCCCCATAGCCTCCACCCACCCTCAACTCCACCAACCCTCCACTCCACCCACCCTCCACACCATCCACTCTCCCCTCCACTCCACACATCGCACCCCAACTCCACCCACCCTCAACTCCACCCACCCTCCACTCCACTCCACCCGCGACAACCCCAACTCCACCCACCGTCCACTCCACCCTCCCCAAACTCCTCCCTCAACACTCCAACTCCACCCACCCTCCACTCCACCCACCCTCAACTCCCACCCTCCACTCCACCCACCCTCCACTCCACCCACCCTCAACTCCACCCACCCTCCACTCCACCTACCCTGAACTCCACCCACCCTACACTACACCCACCCTCACTCCACCCACCCTACACTCCACCCACCGTCCACTCCACTCCACCCACGACAACCCCAACTCCACCCACCCTCCACTCCACCCACCCTCAACTCCACCCACCCTCCACTCCATCCACCCTCCACTCCACTCCACCCACGACACCCCCAACTCCACCCTCCCTCCACTCCACCCACCCTCAAATCCACCCACCCTCCATTCCACCTACCCTTAACTCCACCCACCATACACTCCACCCACCCTCAACTCCACCCACCCTCCACTGTCACTCCACCCATGGAAACCCCAACTTCACCCACCCTCAAGTCCACCCACCCTCCACTCCACTCCACCCACAACACCCCCAACTCCACCCACTCTCCACTCCACCCACCCTACACTCCACCCACCCTTAACTCCACCTACCCTTAACTCCCTCCACCCTACACTCCACCCACCCTCAACTCCACCCACCCTACACTCCACCCACCCTCCACTCTCACTCCACCCATGGAAACCCCAACTTCACCCACCCTCCACTCCACCCACCCTCAACTCCACCCACCCTCCACTCCACTCCACCCACAACACCCCCAACTCCACCGACTCTCCACTCCACACTCCCCCAACTCCACCCTCAACACTCCAACTCCACCCCCCTCCACTCCACCCACCCTCCACTCCACCCACCCTCAACTCCACCCACCCTCCACTCCACCCACCCTCAACTCCACCCACCCTACACTCCACCCACCCACCACTGCACTCCACCCACGGCAACCCCAACTCCACCCACCCTCCACTCCACCCACCCTCAACTCCACCCACCCTCGAGTCCACCCACCCTCAACTCCACCCAACCTCCACTCCACTCCACGCACGGCAACCCCAACTCCACCCACCCTCCACACCACCCTCCCCCAACTCCACCCACCCTCCACTCCACCCTCAGCACTCCAACCAACGCACCCTCCACTCCACTCCACCCACCCTCAAATCCACCCAGCCACCACTCCACTCCATCCACAACACCCCAACTCCACCCACCCACCACCAATACCACCGCCTCCCACTGCTCAATATGTAAGATAGGCAGAAGATGATGTTGGAGCTTCCATAACATAAGAAGAAGATTTCTTTCTCTAATCTGATGTTCAAAAGCTACTACAAGAGTTATGTGAGTTATGTGAAGGATGTGCTTCTGTGGGTCATTACAATATCATGGGTGGCAAATAATCAAGATCCTACAATCTTTGCTTAGGAGCTCATAAATGAACTAAGATGTCCAATCCAAGTGATTTGCTTGGTTAAGAGAGATATCTCAGCTTGCATTCAAAATTGACAGTA
>MU262553.1:0-20000 GCA_020310875.1 Ceratopteris richardii | reverse complement strand
ATCAATTTGATGCTAGATTTCACAATGAGGAAACTAAATTTGAACCCCACCAAGATGGCACCATTTATGGTTACACTAGCAGATCAACATCGTGTTGCACCACTTGGCATTATTGAAAAGGTACTGATGATAGTACAGGGATGTCACTTTGTTCTAGATTTTGTTGTTATTGCACTTCCACAGGAGACCCGTGTTCTTTGAATGGTGGGCATAGTAGGATTTGCATTTTGCTTCATGATGCTTGGAGCACTTTATCCACAAATTTTCAATCCAATAATTTGATAAAGAGTGTTGAAGCTTCCCCTAGTGCCCATAGAGGTTTCCATACAACTCTAATACCTCTTAATGATGAAGCTATGGAAATGTTCTAAAGGAAACATATGGATGTAGTCACATTATGTACTTTTGTAACACATAATTGCCTTTTTAGATAACTGCTAAATTCCACATCATCATAACACGGGGCTAGATTGATTCACACACCTTCTAAACTTTTATAGAAGTGTCTAAAATGAGTTACTTAATCTAGCTTAAGTTAATTGGAGTACTTCATCGCTAATACATCATAGAGGAGATGCATGTCTCTAGCTAGAGGATAAAGGTAAGATAAGCTTCTTATAGCACAAAATTTTCTTGTTTGCATCGTTTGAGTATTGCTCCTATGCATATTCTATATGCCATTGTTTCTATGTATTCAAGTATAGGTATTTTAACCCTCGATATACTCTTAATTTTCTCAATTTGGTTTCTCTCTGTTCTCAAAAATAAAATACGAATTCATCATCTCCAATGTTTTGTTGTCTTAAAATTATTTTCTCACTCATGTACATTGATTCAGCCTGAGTAAGGATGGGAAGGTTCATGAGAAGGAGAATGTCATGCAATCAAAGAGAATATGGGTTTTTTTGCTGTAAACTTGAAGTATACAGTTTCTTGTCATCCCACTATATATGGGAGGGTAAGAGGGAGAATTTATTACATATATTCTCTCTTTGTGTTAGTTCTTGCTTGGACTTATCCATAAAATTTGATATCGATGTTGAAAATGTACCTCACATCACGTGACTGTAATATCCAAATGAGTTTGAAAATAGCTTTAATTTTGACACATGATCTTCGAAAAAAAAGGGAAAAATATCATCTTTTTCCCATGATCTATAGTCATATAAATTTAGAATCTTTTTTAATTCAATTCATCTCTATATACTAACATGTCTCTCGATTCTTAATGACATCTTTAACTGTGGTTATTGTTGGTGCTTTGGGATTGCAATCTTACTCATATACTTGCATGCGATAGGTGTTCTCATCTTTGTAAGAACTTTGAGTGCAATTTAGTACCAGCTAAACATTTTTCTAGTGATGAAATTTTCAACCTTGAAACTGTAAAGCGTGTAGTGAAAATTGAGTTGAAATTGTTGATTAAAACGTGAATCACACTGTCATCAAAGTTGATAGCCTTTAGGAAAAAAAGAGCTTTCCTAAAACTCTTTGCACATAGAAGCTTGTACTACAAGATGATAAAATGAAGCTAATTCTACATTAAATGAATGTTTTGTATTAAAAGAATTCTTTATGGATTTGTTTCCAGGTACAAGGTAACATACTTACAAAAGGTTATGTGAAAATATACGGAATTGATAATGAGCACATGTTTAGTCTAGTTGCAAAAACTACTTCTACTTGAATTGTTTTGAGTGTTGTACATAAATATTGGAATATGCTTCATCTTGATGTTGAAAATGTTTTTTTGAATGGTGAATTGCAAACATGAAGAAAAGAGAACGTTTAATAGATGCATGGTATCAAAAGTATGTAAGTGGATTAACAAAAGCATTATATGGATAATTATATGCACCTAAAGCGTGGAATCATTATTTGGTAAACAAAGTTTTCTAGATCCTTTTTGTTTTTGAGGCTTGTGGAAAGTCAATGTGTATTTACTTGCAGTTATGTTGATTATCTAATTATTAAAAAAAGTCGTGATGAAGAAATTGAAGGATTTTTCACTTTACCTTAGAATCTTGTTTTCTCATGGTTTTGTAGGCTCAAGAAATAGATGTGGTGAATAGTTCACGATGGGTGGCCGTAGTTCCTGCTTTCTTTAGTTCTAGGAAAGATTCCTATCATGTGTATGGTGGATCGGAGTTGTTTTATTTTGTCGTAGAGAGTCATATTTCTTTTTTGTTCTAGCAAAGAGTTGCGTCTTGAGCGTTAGTGTCATATGACAAGGAGTTGTTTTCTCTCTTCATTCTTTCTTGGGTTGCATTTCAGTAATGTCTTTATTATTTGTTCACTCTTCCTTTCTCTCTTTCTCTCTCATTCTCTCCCCTATCCCTCTCTATCTCTCTCTGTCTCTTGTTCTCTCTTCCTCTATCTTATCTCTCTCCTCTCTCTCTCTCTCTCCATCCCTCCATATCTGTCTCCAACCTCCCTCCCCCTGTCCCTCCCTCCCTCCTCTCTGTGTCTCTGTTTCTCTGTCTCCACTCTCTCTCTCTATCTCTCTCTCTCTTTGTTATAACATATGGAATAAAAAATTCCTATAAATACATGCACTATGTGGACTCTCGAAACATAGTGCATGAGGGGAAGATTGCACCCAATACTGTGTTCGCTCTCGTTTATTGGTATCTCTATTTTTGTGTGTGTTTTTTGCATTTTCAACCTCTGTGAACGTGTGAGTAAGATCTTGATAACACTCTCTCTCCCTATCTCTCTCTTCGTCTCTCTCTCTCTATCTCTCTCTCTCTCTCTCTCCCTTTCATTTCCCTCTAGGGTGGTTTAGTCTCTTCTTAACTTTTGAAGATGATATGGGGCCCCAATCAAGTCTCCTTTTTCTTTTTGCTCTCTTTTCTGGTCACATTTTAAGGCATATGACTAGGTCGAACCCCTCATTGGTGGTCAATAATCTGGGTCTCGGTAGGGAGATTAAGGCCTCTAGTGCTTACTTAGAGCTTCCTTAGTTTTCACTCTTCCTAGAGGGGATAATTCACGGAAACAAGTAGACTTGAAGAAGTTTTGCCTCATCGAGTAGATGTTTTCTCCTATACCTCTTGGGTGTTTCAAAATGATGAAATGGTTTTCCAAGTCTTGCAAGGTAAGACGTGGAAAGTATCGCACACAACACTAGGTTTCCAACTGCTTTCCAAATTTCCTCCTAGATAAGTCAAAATTGTTACATTGTTTGCTGTAGATTGAGCTCCCTAACCTTCCTTTTCTTCTTGTCTGTATTCATGAGGAGATAATGATGCCCATTAGTCAACCATCAACCACTAGAGAAGACATCGCATGTTTTGCCTATGAAGTTTTGTAGTACTTTTTCAATGTGAGATGGAACCCGTACAGTTGTGTATGATCTTAACAAAGATCTACCCACCAGAATTAGAGAATTCGTTGTTCATGATAAATCTATCAATATAGAAATGATTTATAAAAACTTTGCAAATGCATGATTTGATTGCACTATGTATATTTAAATACATAAGTGAGGCACTATGTATTTAAATATTCTGTAACAATTCATCGCCTCAACATTAAACTACAGAGTCGACGTCTACTCTCATTTCATGCCTAACCACTTATGAGAACGTCGAAGCACAGGGATAGATACTTCTTATTAATCTAGTGATTAATTTCAACACATAGTTTTTAAAGTACATAATAGGAAGGATCAGTTCACATGGTATCAACAACGGATTAAACTTATGTTCACTTTTTAATCCGCAATGAGTAAACACAAAATAAATTCTCAAATATGAAATAGTTCAAGTTCAATTTGTCTTGCTATGAAAACATCAATGAACATTTGATAAACCTCACTTTTGCTATTTAGTACATGAAGCTCTACTTCTTCCTGGATACATCAGGGCAAATCCTGCACGGCTGAACTCTTGGAAGATGCGTCAACGGGGAAGCTCGCCCCCCACACACGCGCTTGAACATCTTCGTCACTACTCACCGTTCCGATCCAGGTTACATTGCCATAACTATACACCAATTTCCAGAGATGCGCATTGCCGACAAAGCTTAGATCGGCCCATTATCCACAAGGTCGACCGCAGTCCAAAGTGCATCGCTGGTGTGAAGAGAAAAGTATCATGGCTCAGAGCTTGTGCCATGGCTTACCAGTTCCTGTGTAGTAGTCATGATGAAGAGCAGAGAGCCCAACCTGCGAGTGCCTATCAATTCGGAGAAACGACAAGACCGAGTGAAAAAATCATGAACGTCCGTTCCTTCTCTGCGTGGTAAGGGAACTGACTGT
Source organism: Ceratopteris richardii (assembly GCA_020310875.1). Taxonomy (NCBI): domain Eukaryota; kingdom Viridiplantae; phylum Streptophyta; class Polypodiopsida; order Polypodiales; family Pteridaceae; genus Ceratopteris; species Ceratopteris richardii. The sequence goes on along the minus strand of MU262553.1, from coordinate 15,739 downwards.
GTACAAAAATCTCCACCTTCTAGAAGGAAACGCAGCGTCGATTTCACTTTCGTTTCAATGTCAAGCATACGTACTACTCTGATTCATCATCTCAAGTCCATGGTTTCAATGTCGATCATACGTACTACTCTGTTCTATCATCAAGACTTGCGTTATCACCGCTGGAATCTCAATCCTTTCATGATTGACCATCTCAAGTCCATGGTTTCAATGTCGATCATACGTACTATTCTGTTCTGTCATCAAGAATGGAATCTGTGTCCCATATACAATATTCATCTCCTGTCCAGTGCTTGACTATTGAACATATTGTGAATCTCATATTGTAATCATTGTATGCATCTCATATTGTTGTTGAATGTAAAAAGGATATAGTGATTTAATTTAGATGTTTTCTGAGATTTCCCGAGGATTTATTTTGAGTGTATTAAAGCTCTCTTTTGCTATTTAGTACATGGAGCTCCACTTCTTCCTGGATACATCAGCGCAAGTGCTGCACGGCTGAACTCTTGGCAGATGCGTCAATCGAGAAGCTCGGCCAGCACACGGGAGCTTCACCATCTTCATGACAGCTCCTCACCGTTCCGATCAAGGTTACATTGCGGTGACTGTACACCAATTTCCAAAGATGCACATTGTCGACAACGCTTAGATCGGCACACTATCAACAACGTCGACCGCAGCTCGAAGTGCATCGCTGGTATGAAGAGAAAAGTCATGGCTCAGAGCTTGTGCCTTGGCTTACCACTTCCTCTGTAGCACTCATGATGAACAGAGAGCCCAACCGACGACTGCTTATAAATTCGGAAAAGTGACAAGACCGACTGAGGAAATCATGAACGTCCACCTTTCTCTACGTGGTAACGGAACTGACTGTGTTCAGAATCTCGACCGTCTAGATGGAACAGCAGCGCCGATTTCACTCCCGTTATCAACGCTGGAATCTCAATCCTGTCATGATCGATCATCTCATGTCCATTGTTTCAATGTCGACCATATGTACCATTCTGTTCTGTCATCAAGAATGGAATCTGATTCCCATAGACATAAATCATCTCCTGTTCAGGGCTTGACTTATGAACATATTGTGAATCCTACTCATCCTTCCGAATGGACTTCGAGCCGAATTCTATCGCCTTCTACACTGCGCAGCTGAACTCAGGAATGATTCCAAGGCATTTTTACTCGGAAACTCCAAATCCCAAATCTCGCCTATTCCACACATGTACATATTTCATTACATCTTCTGTAGATCTACTTCTATGGCTTCTGATGTGAACATCATTCGGGTTTGGTCCAACGAGTCGGTAGACTCTACAGAGTACCACGAGCAAGATCTGAATACGCGAACACCTTTTACCTAATAACAAATATTGACAGATTTCCTCTTTACTGTACCCATTTCTAGCAGATTTTGCATATTTTTTGTTCGATAACTGCAATTTTGAATACAGCTTTACTAATCTCTCGAGTCCCGTGAAGGATGTAATTCTTTGTCTCAATATGTCCAAATTTTTTGACCAGTTGGAGTTCTTGAAACATGCGTATTGATATCTCCTATGAGGTGACAAACCTCCTTGGACATGCTATGTGACATGTCCGGTCATTTGGGATCAATGAAACATGTACGTGTGTGTATGTATATGTGTGTATGTGAGTGTATAAGTGTATGCATGTGTATATGTATGTACGTATGCTTTCGTATGTGTGTTTACGTATTTGATTGTATGTGAGTGTATGTGTATATGTGTGTGTATAGTTGTGTATATGTGTATGTGTGTGTATGTGTGCGTATGTATATGTGTGTATGTGTACTACTCTGTTCTGTCATCAAGACTTGCGTTATCAACGCTGGAATCTCAATCCTTTCATGATGGACCATCTCAAGTCCATGGTTTTAATGTCGATCATACGTACTATTCTGTTCTGTCATCAAGAATGGATTCTGAGTCCCATATACAATATTCATCTCCTGTCCAGTGCTTGACTATTGAACATATTGTGAACATTGTATGCATCTCATATTGTTGTTGAATGTAAAAAGGATATAGTGATTTAATTTAGATGTTTTCTGAGATTTCCCGACGATTTATTTTGAGTGTATTAAAGCTCTCTTTTGCTATTTAGTACATGGAGCTCCACTTCTTCCTGGATACATCAGCGCAAGTCGTGCACGGCTGAACTCTTGGCAGATGCGTCAATCGAGAAGCTCGCCCACCACACGGGCGCTTCACCATCTTCGTGACAGCTCCTCACCGTTCCGATCCAGGTTACATTGCGGTGACTGTACACCAATTTCCAAAGATGCACGTTGCCGACAACGCTTAGATCGGCACACTATCCACAACGTCGACCGCAGTCCAAAGTGCATCGCTGGTATGAAGAGAAAAGTATCATGGCTCAGAGCTTGTGCCATGGCTTACCACTTCCTGTGTAGCACTGATGATGAACAGAGAGCCCAACCGACGACTGCTTATAAATTCGAAGAAGTGACAAGACCGACTGAGGAGATCATGAACGTCCATGTTTCTCTACGTGCTTATCGAACTGACTGTGTACAAAATCTCGACCATCTAGAAGGAACAGCAGCACCGATGTCACTCCCGTTATCAGCGTTGGAATCTCAATCCTTTCATGATCGACCATCTCATGTCCATGGTTTCAATGTCGACCATATGTACCATTCTGTTCTGTCATCAAGAATGGAATCTGAGTCCCATGGACATAAATCATCTCCTGTTCAGGCTTGACTATTGAACATATTGTGAATCCTACTCACGCTTCAGAACGGCTTTCGAGCCGAATGCTATCGCCTTCTACACATCTCAGCTGAACTCAGGAATGATTCCAAAGCATTTTTACTCGGAAGCTCCACATCCCAAATCTCGCCTATTTCACACATGTACAAATTTCATCACATCTTCTGTAGATCTACGTCCATGGCTTTTAATGTGAACATCCTTCGGGTTTGGTCCAACGAGTCGGTAGACTCTACAGAGTACCACTAGCAGGATCTGAATATTCGAACATCTTTTACCTAATAACAAATATTGAGAGGTCTCCTCTTTATTGTACCCATTTCTACCAGATTTTGCATATTTTTTGTTCGGTAAGTGCAATTTTCAATACAGCTTTAATAATCTCTCTAGTCCTGTGAAGGTTATAATTCTTCGTCTCAATATGTCCAAATTTTTTGAGCAGTTGGAGTTTTCGAAACATGCGTTGGAGTTTTTTGAGCAGTTGGAGTTGTCTACTCATTGGAAAGGAAATGGCCATATTTCCTAGTACTTGAGCTTATAAGAATCCCTTAAACATAGTTTTATTTTGAAATTCTCCAAACAAGAGATGTCTAGTAATTCTCCAATATAAGGCTTTCAATGATGTTGGAAGAATTCATGGATCTAATATTGAGCTATAGAATATACGTCTACCTCACATAGTTGTTTACCTACATAACAGGAAAGACAAAATCACTTCTTATCTTGAGTGGCTTGCAGTTTTGTTCATTTTTTCTCAGCATTGAAAAACCTCTAACGAAATAATCCTATATTACACAAGTCGATTTCTCTTTCAGCCAAAAGATGACTTGGCGTCTTAAGATAACAAAACGTTCATGAATTAATTCCAAAACAACCAAACTAGGATCTCCCATTCTACTTTTCTTGTGGATTCTTTCCATCAGGGCATTTAGGAGTCACCTAATCTTCTATGTATAGAAAATGTAACTAGATTGACTTAGCTCATTTTTGTTTCCAAGATGATTTGGTATCATTTATGTATTCTTAGGCATATCTTCCATGTAGGCTGCTCAAAGTATGTTTCTTTGCTTGAACGACAACATTACATAGGAAAATTACTTTGTTGGGTTTTAGGAATGTGAGAATTCAATAAGGCTTTGATGTTGTTGCGGATCGTCCTTTGTGATCAGAGTGTGGAGAGCCGAATTCCAACATTGAGAACTAGTTTCTAAATGGCCCCTCTTGAGGATTAGTTTCTGAATGCCCTCTTGTTTCAAAGGAAATCCAAATGTTAGCACTAGGGAAAAAGGATCAAATTTTAGAACATTTTGTTGGAGATAGACTTCAGCGAAAGCATGCGAACAACACAAGGAAGAAGAAGAAGCTTGGAGCACAACACACAATACTGAATGTATTACTAGAGAATGTACAAAGATAAGTAGCCCATTAGGGCAATAGGCGTATATACAAGCCGAGGGAAAAAAACCTCCTAAAGAGGGAAAAAAGTGCCCCCACAGTGCTAGTGTGTTCACACACATCACTACCTAAATATATCAACAAATCCCCCCTGGGAGTGATGCGGTGAACAAGGAGCGGGCACTCATGTATAAGGAAGTGTCAAGCTATGTGGAAATCACTCCACAAAATGAAGTAAGCCCAAAGCTTTGCAGAAAGCTTCAAACTTCTCCCTAGGCAGAGCCTTCGTAAAAAGGTCTGCTATGTTCTCCTGCGTCGGCACATATGCCAAGCTGATCTCCGCAGTAGAGGACCTCTCCCTGACATAGTGATAATGCACCTCAATGTGCTTAGTACGAGCATGGAACACAGGGTTCCTCGCAACTGCCAATGCGCTCTGACTGTCAGTGAAGATGGTGGTGGCAGAAGGCTGGCCAACACCCAAATCAGCCATAAGGCGTCTGAGCCACACACACTCAACAGTCGTTGTGAAAGCTACCCTATACTCAGCCTCGCAACTAGAAGTGGCCAAAGTAGGCTGCTTCTTGCTGAACCAAGATATACATGAGCTACCAAGCATGAAGCAAAAACCATTGGTGGACATACGAGTGTCATAGCAACGAGCCCAATTTGAGTCAGAAAAAGCATGCAAATCTGGTGGTAGTGATCCCCCCTTGGGATAAAACAACCCAAGTAGCCGAGTACCACTCAAGTAGCGAAAGATGCGCTTAACCGCCTTCCAATGCGTGACTCCTGGGCAATGCATAAACCTGCTCATTTGTGAGACAGCAAACTGAATATCTGGCTGAGTAATCAATAAATAAATCAAGCATCCAACAGCCTGCTTATAGAGAAGAGCATCAAATGCATCTCCAGCATCATGAAGACTCAATCGTAAACCTGTCTCCATAGGACTAGCAATAGGCTTACAGTCTTCAAGGCCAAAATGGTGCAATAGTGTGTCAATATATGCCATCCCACCATCAACTTGCATAAACTGAATGCCCAAATAGCAATGCAAATGCCCCAAATCACACATCTCAAATGAGGCATGCAAATCAGCCTTGAAATCAGCAATATGCTTCTCAATAGGACCAGTGAGCAACATTTCGTCAACATAGACAACAATGATCAGAAGCACATCATTAGCACGCTTAACATATAAGGTGCTTTCTGTTGGACTGTTCTCAAAACCATGTGCAATCAGATAGGCATGTATCTTCTCATACCAAGCACATGGCACTTGCTTTAAACCATATAATGCCTTCTTTAACCTGCACAACTAGTTTTCATGCCCTTTCTGCACAAAGCCATGGGGCTAAAAAACATACACTTCTTCATGCAATTCACCATTTAGAAATGTTGTTTCAATGTCCAACTGATGTACATTCCAACCATGATTGGTTGCAAGTGCACAAATGCTCTGAACAGTAGTCATACGGCATGTAGGTGCAAAGGTCTCATCAAAATCAATGCCTCTTTCCTACACATAACCCTTTGCAACAAGCCTAGCCTTATACCTCTCAGTTGTACCATCAGGTTTATGCTTCAATTTGTATACCCACTTAGTGCAAATGGCCTTCTTGCTAGGAGGCAAGTCACATAAAGACCATGTACCATTCTTCAGTATAGCATCATATTCAGATTGCATAGTAGCCATCCAATTTTCTGAATTTTGTGCTTTATCAAAAGAAACAGGCTCATTCTCATCATAGAGACTAGACACAGCCATAGCATAGGAATCTGATGCAAAGGAGGCACTATGAGAGCCTGAACGAGTACGATATGAAAAAGGTGCATCTAATTTGCTATCATGCAAAGTCTGCACGAGCCATTTTGGCATAGCTTTTGCCTGCTCAATATCAGCTCTCTCATCAAAAGTGCATCATGTAAATCTGCATCAGAAATGGAATGATCTTCATCATCATATGAAACCTACAAAGGTTGAGAAGTTGCCTCATTAGGACCAGCACTAGACTGTCCACCTGTAAAAAGAGGCATCAAAGTATCATACATGTCTTTGGAGCTAACAGATGTCTCCTTAGTACATGAAAGCAATGGCTGAATAGCATCTTCCACAAAGACAACATCACGGCTAACCAAAATGTGTTTAGTGTGTGGATGATACAGACGATAGCCTTTACTTTCAGAACTATACCCAACAAAAATACATTTTACTGCCTTATCATCTATTTTTCTGCGATGTTGTTCAAGCACTAATGCATATACCAAACAACCAAAAACACGCAGATGAGCAACAGATGGCTTGCGTTCATGCCAAGCCTCATATGGAGTGATAGACTGCAGCGCTTTAGTGGGACACATGTTAAGTACATATGCTGCACACATGACAGCCTCAAGCCAGAAACTATGTGGTAAAGCCTGACTTTTGACCATACACCTCGCCATCTCCATGAGTGACTTGTTCTTCCATTCAGCAACTGCATTCTGTTGAGGTGTATACGGCACTATACACTGGTGTTTTATCCCAGGTTCAGCTAGAAATGCATTAAAATCAGAAGACATATATTCCCCCCTCAATCAACGGAGGGTGCCCATTTTACATGCTAATATATTTTCAGCCAAAACCAAAACCTGTTTGAAGCACAAAAACACTTCAGACTTTGCCTTCAATGGATATACCCATGCACGCCTGGGAAAATCATCAATGAAAGTCACGAAGTAAAGATAGTTTCCAAAAGAAGGTGTCTGCATAGGACCACAGACATCACTATGTACAAGCTGCAATTTCTGCATAGCCCGAACTGAACCATCTTTTGGAAAGGAGGAACGCTGCATTTTGCCCAAAATACAGCCTTCACATACATGTTTTCTAGGTTCCTCAAGCTTGGGCAAAGAAGACACCATATCAAATTTCTGCAGGCGTAGCAAACTAGAAAAATTCAGATGACCAAAGCGTGCATGCCAAAGCTTTGCATCTGACATAGCCTAGAATCATGAATTGCACATGCCGAATTATTCACAGATCTTTCATAGTCTATGAGCTTATACAACCCACGACATGAAATGCCTAAAGCAATAATAACATCGCCATTTGACAGATCATGAACTGTACATCTCTCATCAACAAATTTCACAACCAAGCCAATCTTGGCTAATGCAGAAACTGATAACAGATTCTACTTGATCCCTAGCACAAATAAAGCATCTGACAAGGTGAAAGAACTACCATCACCAATATTTAGAATGATCTTAACAACTCCCACAACAGGATAAGAGGAGTTGTTGGCGCATGTGACAGTATTCCCTGTAGGGATAGACTTGAGTGAAGAGAAGAAACTACGCTGCGAGGTAATATGTTTGGTTGCCCCATTGTCAAAGTACCAAACATCTGAGTCCACTCCAAACATGCACTGCTCATGACAAGATGGGTCAAAACTGCAAACAGTAGTAAACGCCCATTCTTCTTCCTGCACAAGATTAGTAGACTCTGTTTTTTGTGTAGAAGCTTCTGCAACAACCATTCCAGCCTCCTTTTTCTTTGCCTCTTTTGTAGCCAGTTTTGGACAGTTCTTTATGATATGATCATTCCCTTTACAGTACTTGCAAAACAATTTCTGCTTTTCTAATTTCTTCTCATATTTATCCTGGTTCTTCGAATGTCCATCATTTGCAGATTTTTGCTTACTAGTAGAAGAGCTCCATTTTCCATTGCCCTTTTGACTAGCCAGGAAAGCTTGATCTGCAACACGCATAATGGACCTGTTCTGTCTGGACTGATCTTCTTGCAATAGAACAGAAACTAACTCGTCAAATGATAAGGCATTTGGATTGCCTTTCATCATCAACCGAAGAGTAGAAGCAAAACTCTGATATGAATCAAGAAGACCATTCAGAACGGTCTGCACAAGTGAGCTATCTAGTATAACCTCATCAGAAGAAGTCAACTCTTCCTTCAGATCTTTGATCTTCATTAGGAAACTGTCCATAGAATCAACTTCATTCATGTGCTCACTCTCCAGCTGTTTTCGAAGGTAAGCAACACGAGCCTCATTCCTAGCTTACAATGTGGTAAGTGTATCCCAAGCATCCCTAGCTGTTCTGCAGGAGCAAATATGTTCTGCAGTAGGTGCAGCAGAAACAGTAGCACGAATAGGAATCTGCACAATATCATCTTCGACACCATCTTCATCAGCTCCAGCACCTGTATTCGTAGTACCTGTTGTTACAGGTGTAACAGGATGTCTTTCAACACCCTGCACAATGTTCCACAATCCTTTTGCAACCAATACATGTAGCATCATATAAGCCCATAATGGGTAGTTGGTACCATCCAACTTATCCTCAACAGCCAACATACGGAATACATCACTGCTTTCAGCCATGGCTGATGACTAAAATACCTTAATGCAGAAAATTGATTGTATCTCAAAAAGTTGAACAGAACTGCCCAGACGAGTTCTACTAGACCTGTAGCAGACTTTGAGACACTTAAACTGGCGAACAGAAACTGGTATATACCTTTGGCACAAAAAGACAAAATAGCCTGCACAAGCACTTTGATAGTGCGTTCGAAGGCCGAAACGAGCTCAGATTGTGATTTCGGCACCACATAGCGAAGCTGTTTTGATCTCTAAAACACCTTGAGTATGCTCCCCAAAATTTGTACGATTCTGAGACTGCAAACGGAGGAGTGTCAATGGCACCCTAGATGAAGCGAAGACCTGCTCTAATACCAATTGTTGGAGATAGACTTCTGCGAAAGCACGCGAACAGCACAAGGAAGAAGAAGAAGCTTGGAGCACAACACACAATACTGAATGTATTACTAGAGAATGTACAAAGATAAGTAGCCCATTAGGGCAATAGGTGTATATACAAGCCGAGGGAAGAAAACCTCATAAAGAGGGAAAAAAGTGTCCCGACGGTCCTAGTGTGTTAACACACATCACTACCTAAATATATGAACACATTTAAAGACCCCAATATGAAGTAATTGTCCCAAAAATAGACCCTTTTTTACTTAGTGCTAGGCCAAAATTATTTCTAGGATACAAGTCATTGTTGGCTTTTATGTGTCTTTAGGCATGGATAGCATACCATGTTTGAAGGATAAAGCGAGAAATGGTCACTTATCTATGGAATCAACGTGTACAAAATTGATATAGTCTAGATTATTACTAACAATCATGTAAAAGATGTTGATGAATTCAATGCGTTTTGTGAGCCATCTCAATGATTTAAGCTGGCTCTTGCATTAGGATTGCCTAGTGCTCCAAGATAGCTTTCCCTTTGGACCTCTCCAAAACTGAGGTGGGAACTCATATCCGATCAAATTAGCTATGAGACCATATAGATACAGATATGCCCTAAGCTTTAGAAATTGCACTACCAAATGGGTTTAGTCATGTTTGCGTAAGACATAATAATCACGTTGTTTGTTATAGCTGTAATTGGCATATTTGCTTTGTATCTAGCATTGAAATAATACTTGTTACTATTTTCAGGCTTTTGGTTTAGCAACGATTACCAACAAAATCATGCTGCGTATTGTCTAGAAAACAGTCCAAAAATATATTAAAAATTGGAACAATATTTTTTCTGTCGTTCCATGGGCCTACTGTACAGCCTATAGAGTCATCACTAGATGTAGTCATTTTAGTTTTCGTATTTTCTAGAAACAATCAACCCAACATAAAAAATTACATAAAATAAACGCCATGGTTTGTGATCGTACTCACAGATTCCAAAGATTCGATTTCCATAAGTGCTTACATGAGTTCATCAAAAGAAAGGGATACATTGCAACCTGCTACTGTGAGATTTTGCCTGACTACTAAAGGTTTTGGGAGCTTTACACTATAAATATGTGCACACATCAACATAAATTACACTTTCTCTATCATGAAGTAGATTTCCAAGAAATGTTCGCAATATATTACAATCCCGTATTAGTATTCAATGATAGTTTTTCAAAGAAACGAAACAAAAACTTGGAAAATTCCTTCGAAATATATTAGCAAGTACTGCCAATATAGATCTTTCTTTTCTAGCATAATACCTTTGGTATCCGTCCTTCGTTTCCATTTGTAGCATATTGATTTTATTCATTCCATCATACTTATATGAAATAACACTTATTTTGTGAGAGAGAGATGCAAGTGAGAGAAGATAATGAGATCTTTGGTAAGGATATGAAATAGCAAGCTGAGATCTTGTTCAGATCCCATGATTACCATGGGAGTGTATTTTGCAAAATATCTTCTAGACTCTTGCAGAAGCATCGCGGCATGAGCTAACTAGATTCACCAATGGGAACTGGCGTACACGATAGATAATCTACTCGTGCACTAAAGAGAACTCAGGCACATAGACAGAAATAAGAAATAATCTACCAACGAGCTCGACATAAAGAGTAAATGTAAGATAAAATTCTCAAAGCTTAAAGCTTGCTTGTTTGTATCGTTTGTCTTGTGGTCATGAGCATATTTTCAGTTCCATTGTTTATATGCATTCAGGTAAAACTATTTCAAACCTCGAGATATTCTGAAGTTTTTAGCAACTTGATTTTTCTCCTCGCTTAAAACGAATTACTATCTCAAATAGTTTTCTTGTAAAATCAACTTTTCAATGCACGAACATTGATCCAACCTTAATTAGAGAAGATTCAACGTAAGAAGACGTTTATCTCGTGAAAACGAAATCAAATTCTATCTGCAGTTTTCAAATCTATAAATTCTATCGAGCTCGATTGGTCTCAAATGGCACAATGGGAATAGCCTATCAAAAATCCCGAACATCAAAGAAACGATTGACTATCAGGTTAACCTCAACAAGAAGTGGTGCCTATCATGGATGCAGCTTCGGTGGGATATGAGGTTCATGGCTATCTGGCACCCCCTCATAGAAATCAAAAAGTCTGTCCTCTTATGGTGAATTCTTCACCATGCAATCTGGACCAACCTTAAGGCTAGCAAATTTTGTGGGACTCCTCCCTGGTGCAAACTCTGCTACCGGTCTATCGAAGATGTTCCACACATCTTCTTTACCTGCCCCAACTCCAACAGACTCTGGCAAACGATTGGAAAGAAACTTAGACTTCAGAAACATCTCAATTGGAAGCAAGTCCTACTGAGAGAAGTGATCGGTTGCTCCGCGACTCTCTGGAACGCCATCAGAGGGGAGGTCCTATGGAAAATCTGGAGGGAAAGATGTGCTTTTAACTTCAGTGACTCCCCCAAAGAGTGGTCAATTGAGAAATCGTTGTTCCTCCTTGGCAAAAGGATCGTTAATTGTAAGAAATCCCCCCCCCCCCTTCAGGCATCATCAAGTACTCCTTTTGATCAATAACAAGCTTAAACCCAAGTGGGGCCCACATGAGGGTGATGAGAGAGTGATTAACCTTCTTTGTAATGCCATCTAAGCTCTGTAAAAGCTTCCCCTGCTTTATGGGATTTGGGGGGTCCTGTGGGCAATAGTCCCCTTCTCTTGTACTTTTCTTTATTTAATTCAAGTCCGGGAGAGTAGGATGATGCCGAACTTCCTTTATATTAAAAAAAAAACATCCTTTAGCTTCTCTCAATAGATAGAAAATAACATATAGCTTCACAGAGAAAAACAACACATGTTTAGCAAAGGAATCTGATTGAATGAACATATTTCCTGAAATTCCTTGACAATTGATTTTCAGTGTATTAAATCTCACTTTCGCTATTCAGTACATAGAGCTCTACTTCTTCCTGGATACATCAACGCTCCTCCTACACGGCTTCACTACTAGTAGATGCATTGATTGAGAAGCTCGTCGCCCACACGGATGCTTCAAATAATTCAATTTCTTCACCACTTCTCACTATTCGGATCATGGTAAGATTGGCTATACACCAATTTCCAGAGCTGTGCACTGCCGACAATGCTTAGATTGGTCCATGATGCTTAGCCTCAACCGAAGTCCAAAGACCATCACTAGTATGAAGAGAAAAGCATTATGGCTTAGACCTTGTGCAATGGCTTAGAACCCTTTGTGTAGCAGTGATTATGAAGAACAGAGAGCCCAATGGATAACTGCTTATGAATTCGAAAACTGAAAAGACCGAATGACAAATTCAAGCATGTCTATCCTTCTCTGCGTGGTAACGGAACTCACTGTGTACGAAATATCGACCTTCTATCAGGAAAGGAAGCACAAATCTCTCTTGCACTATGAATACTGGAATCTCAATCCTATCATGATGGTTCATCGCATGTCCATGGTTTCAAGCTCGACCATATGGGCTATTTTGTTCTATCATCAAGAATGGAATCTCATTCCCATAGCCATAAATCATCATATCTCTAAGGCTTGACCGTCGAACATATTTTTAATTCTACTCAGACCTCAGAATGGCTTTCCAACCGAATGGTATTGCCTTCGACACTTCTCAAATGAGCTCAAGAATGATTTCATGGTTTTTATACTCACAAACTCCACATCCCAAATCTCGCCTACTTGATACATGTACGAATTTCATTACAACTTTTGTAGATCTACTTTTGTGACTTCTCATGTGAACATCCTTGACTTCTAATGTGAACATCCTTCCAGTTTGATCCAAAGAGTTGTTAAACTCTATAGACATCCACTAGCGCAATCTGAATATACGAATTTGTTTCACCTAATAGCAAGCATTCACAGATTTCTTCTTTATTGTAGGCCCTTGTAGTACATTTTTCATATTCTTTGTTTGATAACTGCAATTTTGAATACAGCTTTACTAATCTCTCCAATCCCGTGAAGATTAAAATTCTTCATCTCAATATGGCCACTTTCTTTAAGTAGGTGGAGTTATTAAAACATGCATACGGACGTATCTCATGAGTTCAGAAATCTCATTGGATATGCCATGTGTGTACATGTATATGATTGTATGTGATTGTATGTGTGTGTTTATATGTGGATACGTGTGTTTATGTATATGTGAATATGTGTATGTGTGTATGTGTGTTTATGCATGTGTATGTATGTGTGTATGTGAGTGTATTTGTGTGTATATATATGTGTATTTGTGTGCGTGTGTGTGTGTATGCATGTGTGTGGATGCATTTATAGATGTATATATGCATATCTATGTCTATTCATGTCTTTGTATGCATGTCTCTGTATGCATGAACGTGTTTGTATGTGTGTTTACATACATCTTTCACTCTTTGTCTATATCTGTCTTTTGCTCTCTCTCTTTGTTTTACGCCTTCCCTCTCTCTCTCTCTCTGTCTTTCCCTCTCTCCTTCCTCTTGCACATCCAAATGAGTCGGGGCACTCAGAAAAAATTAGAATTTGATTTGTCTCCTAGATAGCATTGCATAAACGATGCTCTTGGACCATAGGGAGTTTTCTAGCATCATTTCTAGCATCCCTAATGTGGGATCCTAATAGTGAGGCTCCTTAGGGACCGTCTCATAAGAACTGATTCCTTTTTTTCCAAGTGCATCACTTATGCAATGCTTTATTTTTCAAAGCATTGCATATGTGATGCTTCCCATTTTGTTTTCCATTGATGGTGGCCCTACGTCGGCTAATCTCTTAGATTGCCTCATATATGCATGATCTAATTCTATTCTAGCAAAAGTTATAGCTAAAATGCATACCAATTTTGGGCAACTCCCTAAACAACTTTTGTTCTCTAGTAATTTGGCTTGAAAACTCTTCGGTTCATCATGCTTGAGTCTCTCTATCATGTATGCATAATGAATCTTCATTAACTTATTGCATAGATTCAATCTATCCACATGATGCGTGACTCTAGTAGATCATTCCATAGGTGTTTCTTCATCTGATCTTGAACATGTCTCTCTTCTTGCATGTGGAGGAACATATTTTCCTTTCTTGTTTTTCAACATAGCAGGTGTAACTATCTCATACTCAATATCAGCATCAGACATGTTGTCTCCCATCTTCTCTTCCCCTTTCTCGTTTCTATTTGCATAGTCTTTTGCATTGTCACTCCATGACCTTTCATGCAAAGCAGCTCATATGAGCCATAATCTTGCCTTTCTTCATGGTCAAAATATCTACGACTTATTTCTGGCTCATCATGAACACTATGCATAGAAGCATCCATATCAATTTCTATCAGTGCCATCTCTATAGGTGCATACCATCAAGCATTCTCATAAAATATAAGGTCTCGCTTCACTACACATTCTTTTTTTCTTCTGAATGTCCAATAAATATGCACTTTTTAGATTTAGGCTCAAGTTTGTGTCTCAATTGACTAGGTTTGTGTGCGTAACAAATACTCACAAAAACTCATAGATAGGTCACATTGGCTTATGCTTGCATAACCTCTCATAAGGAGTCAAATCATGAACCATTCCTGTTGGAGCTCTATTTATGACATGTACAAGTCTATGACAAGCTTCTACCCAAACTATATATGGCATGATCTTTTCATTTAACATGGCTCCTCCAACTTCTTCAATCACATGATTCTTACATTCTGCAACAACATTTGTTTTGGTGTATATGTACAAGAAAATTACTTTTGGATCCATGATCACTAAGATATGGATCAAATTCCTTTGAGATACCTCTCATATATACCTCAGTGACTTCTATAAAATTTGAAGCCCTAAAAATGGTAGCAATGACCCTTGAAAAGAAATCATTTTATATGATTTAGGGAAACTTTATTTCTATCCTAAAATTGGTGTTTGGATTTGAGCTTTCCTCAGGCACGAGTGTAGTACAATTGCGACCAAAATTAGTGGTGGTGACTTATCTATGTAATCAACATATAAGGAGGGGTGAGAATAATTTAAAATGATGTTTATACTAGTTTTCTACATGGATAGCTCAATCGCTCAGTGTCCTTGGACACTATTGTAGGCTAAAAAAGAGAAATTATTTAATAAAAATTTCTAAATTACTAGAAGGATCCATTCATAACTATATCTATGGATCATGTGAAGACAAGGATTGACTATTTTTAAAAAAACAAAATATAGATTTCATAAAATTATATGAAAATATAAGATTTATTCATTGCTTTGATGATGAAAATTTTAGTATTGGCATAGAAACTATGCTGATGTGAGTTAGCGGTGACTTTTATCAAAATAATAATCTCCTCATTTTCATTGTTGTAAATGCAATACAAATTCATATTCTATATACCAAATGTACAAATTTCTACTAATCTGTATTATATTTATTGAATAAAATGAATTTCATATGTGCCATGATAATGTTTTTATCTATGAACTATTTTTCAAAGAAATTATATGAATAGGACTCATTTTTTGTCAAAATAATACTTGAGACTTTGATGATCCCGTGACAGATTTGATGAATCTTCCATATACAGTGCGATGCTTAGAATTTATATACCTCAAAATATAAGATAGAATTCCATTTCATTTTCGTGAGGCAAACGTCTTCTTAGGTTGAATCTCCTCTAATTGTGGATCACTGTATGTGCATTGGAAAGTCGATTCTACAGAAACAAAAACCTATTGAGATAATGAACCTTCCTCCTAATTTGTTTTAAAAACTTTGAAATATCTTGAGGGTTTAAAAGACTTTTACCTGAAAATATGCTCAGGACCAC
>MU262552.1:0-63881 GCA_020310875.1 Ceratopteris richardii | reverse complement strand
CATATGTAGAAGCCAAGATTGAGGAAGTTAGATGTCATGAGATAGAGAAAAGTTAGTTGAGTTAAGCTCTCATCACTCAGTTGTAATTTTCTGAGTTAATGAAGAAATATTGGCGCCCGATCTTTTCGTGTCTGCTCCTTCTGTGTTTGATCAATTGTGAATTCCTTTTGAGGATATCTAAGTTGTTAGTTAATGAGCCTGGTGACCTGAATTTCAGAGTCTAATTGTAAACAGGCTAGGAGAATTGTTAGTAGGAACATTTCATATGTGTTTGAGTGTCTACAGTTCTCTGAAACAGGCGCAAATTTCGAGTTTAATCTTTTGGTCAGTGCTCACTCCATAGTTTTAAAGTTTTGTGCAAGCAAGCACTTAATCTTTAAGTTGGAAGGTGATCTACTCGTGGCTAAAAGCATTTGGCAAAACGGGTTAGATATTGTGAGAACCAAAGTTAAGAAGTTAGGGGTGTCTAATCGACTTCTCAGAAGTGCAGATTCAGACATAGGTAACTTGTGAAGACAATTTCTCAAGTTATACTAAAGCTTTGAAGTAATTCAACTTGGAGGTGATGCGCAATCTCTAGGAGATGATATGTACAAAGTTTCATCAAAAAACTTTACACGTTTGATAAGTCAATGTGAAGAAATTCTGCAGCAGACTTTTCTGTGTTTCATCTTCTTCACATATTTTCTCAGATTTGATAATTTGAAGATTGGACCTCTAATTTAGTGAAGGTTTTGACTTACTCTTGATATAGAGGTGTTCTAAATTCAAGAGTAGGTTGGTCTTTTGGAGATTAACACTCTCCATCAGTGGTATCAGAGCAGGAGACATCAAATCAAGGAAAGGAAGGTCCCCGACTGCTGCCAGATTCAAGAAGTTCAACATTTGAAGAACTAAGAAGTGAAAGCTTGGAGTCAAAAGCTTGAGGAGGAGATCATACGACATCAAGAAAGGCAAAAGGAGTCTAATTCGAAGTAAAGGTACATACATTACTTTGTAAAGCTTGAAGATTTTCAATACACAGGTGGACACAAGATGGGAGATTCTCTACAGATAGAGAAATTGGATAGGGAAAACTATCCTGCATGGTCAATGAGGATGGAAGCTCATCTTATGAGCAAAGATTTGAATTGGTTACATCACAGGAGAAGAAGAGAAGCCAGAGTTCAGAGATCCTAGTGTTCCAACTAGGGAAGAGTTAGCAGATCTGAAAATTGGATGAAGAAAGATGCTCAAGCTAGGAGCATTATCTATATGGGAGTCAATGGATTACTTGTTACCTCATATTAGAGGTCTTGAAAGTGCTACTGACATATGGAATGCTTTTGGAGGAGCATTTCCAGAACACTACAAAGTCAAGGAAGGCATCCTTATGGGCAGAGTTTACTACCTTCAAGAAGAAGGCCTCTCAATCCATCTCAGACTATGTAACAAGGATGAAAGATATTGCAGATGCTTTAGGAGCTGTTGATGAAGACATTGAGGAAGATAAATTGGTAAGGCAAATCCTTACAGGGTTGAGAGGTGATGACAAATGGAAGCCATTTATTTTGTCTACAGAACTATCACTTGACCATTTCACTCCTGATTTAAATCAATTGTTAGGTCATATGCTAACATTTGAGCAGGATGTTAAAGGAGATGGTGACAAGAGTACAGGACATGCAATGTACTCAAAGGACAAGAAGAAGAATAGCAAAGGAAAACAACAAGCAGGTGAAGATGAAGGAACAACTACTCAAGCCAACTTCCTAAGAGGAAGAGGAGGTGGCAAAGGTAGAGGAAGAGGCAGGAACAACAAAGATGGAGGCAAAGCTTGCTGGATTTGTGGTAAGACAAATCACTTAGCTAATGATTGTTGGCATAATAATCAGAATAATGGTGGATACAATCAAATTATAATTCAAGAAGAAGAGGTGGCAGAAATCAAAGAGGTAACTACAGAGGTAGAGGTGGAAGGAATTACTTTGGAAGAAATGCAGGTAGAGGATTCCAAAGTCAACAATACAACAACACCTACTACAATTATGCTTCAGATCAAAAGGAAGATTCAACATTGATAATGAATGCAACTTGTGAAAGGCAGAGTGAAGATCAAAGAGTCTTCTACATTGACTCAGGGTGTAGCAATCACCTGAGTGGTAACATATCTTTGATGACTGATTTGGAAAGTAAGTTTTTAATCATGTTGTTCAAACAGGTGACAACACAAAGCACAATGTGAAGTCAATTGGATCAGTGAAGGCCAAGGATGGAAGCACCTTATTGAGTAAGGTTTTGTATGTTCCTACAATCCCTAAGAATTTGATAAGTGTAGGTCAAATTGTTGAAAAGGGATATGAAGTAAGGTTCACTAATGATGGAGTATATGTGGAAGACCCTAGCCAAGGGTATAAACAGATTGTTTCAGGGAAAAAGGAAGGAAGATTATTTACATTGAAGATTCAAGGCAACATTGGTCATGCTATGTTCACATATGGAGGACATAAGATCTCTGAGTTAGATCTTTGGCACAAGAGGCTTGGACATTTCAATGAAAGAGGTATTAAAGATATGGTTAACAATGGTTCAGTGCTTGGATTGCCCAATGTTGCAGGTCAACATATGACATACAAATGTGAGGCATGTCAATTAGGTAAGGCTCATAAACATTCCTATTCCAAGCATGGTTTTATGCACTCAGAGAAGCTTGAGTTGGTACACACAGATGTGTGGGGACCATCAAAAGATTTCAGTATAAATGGATCAAGGTATTATGTGATTTATGTTGATGATGCTACTAGGTGGATCACTATCTATGTGATCAAAGATAAGTCAGAAGTGTTTAATACATTTAAACACTATCATGCATATGCAGAAAGAATTACAGGTCATAAGTTGAAGAGACTAAGGTCAGATGGAGGGGGAGAGTATTTCTCTAATGAGTTCAGTGATTACTTATGGAATGCAGGTATAAAAAGGGAAATTACTTGCAGGTACTCTCCTCAACAAAATGGTGTTGCAGAAAGGAGAAATAGAACTCTTGTTGAGTTTGCAAGATCCATGATGAAGGAGAAAAATTGCCCTAATTATTTGTGGGCTGAGGCTGTAAATACAGCCACTTATTTGGTCAATAGGTTACCATGTAAAGCCTTGCAGGGTATGACACCATATGAGGCTTGGTGGGGTAAAAGACCTACCTTGGATCATTGCAGAGTATTTGGGTGTGTGGCATATGCATATGTGCCATCACAATTAAGACACAAATTGGAACCCAAAGCTGAAAAGTATGTTTTCATTGGCTATGATGACAAGCAGATGGGCTATAGATTGTGGAGTCCATCAACAAAGCAATTTATGGTTTCTAAGGATGTTACATTTGATGAACAAAGCACTTGGTATGCAGGTACAATCAACATCAATACAGGTGATGAAGAAGAAGTGAGTCAAAGAAAAGGTAAATCAAAAGTTCAGATATTTGATGAGCAAGAGAATAATGAAGTGCAGGTTGAAGTGGAAGAGACACCAAGATTTGATCCTGAATGTGAAGAGCCAGAAACCTCAAGGAGTGGAGAACTCAGAAGGTCTACAAGAAATAGGTGGCAACCTACAAGGTATAGTTATGATACTTCATTTCTAGCCACAAAAGATTATGCTTACATGGTGAATACAGATGAAGACCCTTCTACATATGAAGAGGCAAAGGGTAAGGAAAAATGGGAGAGTGCTATGCAGGAGGAATATGATGCACTATTGGAGAATCAAACTTGGGATTTGGTTCCTAAACCAAATAGTCAGAAGATTATTGGATGCAAGTGGGTCTACAAGACAAAAAGGTTTGCAGATGGAAGTGTGTCTAGATACAAAGCTAGACTTGTTGTCAAAGGCTTTGCTCAGACATATGGTATTGATTATGATGAGACCTATAGTCCTGTGGCAAAGATGACAACTATAAGGACACTTATTGCTATTGCTGCATGTAAAGGTTGGAAGCTATGTCAACTTGATGTGAAAAATGCTTTTTTGAATGGTTATATTTCAGATGATGTATTTATGGAGCAACCTCAAGGGTTCAGAGATAAAAGGTATCCAGATCATGTGTGCAAGCTCAAGAGAGCTTTGTATGGCTTGAAGCAGGCCCCAAGGGCATGGAACTATAGACTTGTGAAGTTCCTAAAAGAACTTGGTTTTCAGGTGTCTAAAGCAGATAGTAGTTTGCTTGTCAAGGCAAGTGAAAATGGTTTCATATACATGTGCATATATGTTGATGATATAATTCTTACAGGTACAGATGAAGAAGGAATACAAAGGCTCAAGAGGCAAATGGAAAAGGAGTTCAAGATAAGTGACTTGGGAGACTTATCATACTTCTTGGGCATGGAGATAACATATACTCAACATGGAGTATTTGTGACCCAAGAAAGGTATTTGAAGAACTTGTTAATCAAGTTTAAAATGGATGATTGCAGGGTAGCACCTACACCAATGGAGGTGAATCACAAATTGAGTAAGTATGGAGGTGAAGAATTCAAGGACATGAGACAATATCAGAGTTTGGTTGGTAGCCTTATCTATGCTACTCTAACTAGACCTGATTTATCATATGCAGTAGGGGTTTTGTCTCAATTTATGCATTGCCCAAGGAAAGAACATTGGATTGCAGGACAAAGGGTGTTGAGGTACATTAAGGGTACACTCAATGAAGGTTTGTATTATGGGTTTACCTCAGATACAAATATCAAAATTTATAGTGATGCAGATTGGGCAGGTAATCCAGATGATAGAAGGTCTACATTTGGATATATGTGTTATGTGGGAGATAAACTTATCTCATGGTGTTCCAAGAAGCAACATACAGTTGCTTTGTCTTCTACAGAAGCTGAGTATAAAGGCATGGTTGAAGCTGCAAAGGAAGTAATTTGGCTCAAGACCTTGATGAAGAGTCTTGATATCATGCATGGGGTACCAATTATATATGGAGATAACATGAGTTCATTGTACTTAGCTGCTAATCCTGTTTTTCATGCCAGGACCAAACACATTGAGATTCAGTATCACTTTCTAAGAGAGAAAGTGATGGATAAAGAGATTGAAGTAATCCATACTTCAACAAAAGATCAGATAGCTGATATGCTTACAAAAGGCTTGGATGGACCAAAGTTACAAAGGTTCAAAGACATGGCAGGTATAAAGAAGATAGTGAAGACCTCAATTGATGATTGAGGGGGAGCTGTTGGTGCAGACCAATCACCAATTGAAGGCTTGGAAGGTTAAAGAGTGAAGGAAGGATCAACCATTGAAGCTTGGAAGAAAGACATATTCAGAGGATAAGAGAAGTGTACACATATGTACATTAGTATAGTCATAGGTGACTCAGATCTTTGTTTGAGTAAGAATCTTGTACAAATTATCTATAAATACTTTGAGAAAAGTCGGGGCATGTATGAGAGCATATGTAGAAGCCAAGATTGAGGAAGTTAGATGTCATGAGATAGAGAAAAGTTAGTTGAGTTAAGCTCTCATCACTCAGTTGTAATTTTCTGAGTTAATGAAGAAATATTGCGCCCGATCTTTTCCTGTCTGCTCCTTCTGTGTTTGATCAATTGTGAAATCCTTTTGAGGATATCTAAGTTGTTAGTTAATGAGCCTGTGACCTGAATTTCAGAGTCTAATTGTAAACAGGCTAGGAGAATTGTTAGTAGGAACATTCATATGTGTTGAGTGTCTACAGTTCTCTGAAACAGGCGCAAATTTTGAGTTTAATCTTTTGGTCAGTGCTCACTCCATAGTTTAAAGTTTTGTGCAAGCAAGCACTTAATCTTTAAGTTGGAAGGTGATCTACTCGTGGCTAAAAGCATTTGGCAAAACGGGTTAGATATTGTGAGAACCAAAGTTAAGAAGTTAGGGGTGTCTAAATCGACTTCTCAGAAGTGCAGATTCAGACATAGGTAACTTGTGAAGACAATTTCTCAAGTTATACTAAAGCTTTTGAAGTAATTCAACTTGGAGGTGATGCGCAATCTTTAGGAGATGATATGTACAAAGTTTCATCAAAAACTTTACACGTTTGATAAGTCAATGTGAAGAAATTCTGCAGCAGACTTTTCTGTGTTTCATCTTCTTCACATATTTTCTCAGATTTGATAATTTGAAGATTGGACCTCTAATTTAGTGAAGGTTTTGACTTACCCTTGATATAGAGGTGTTCTAAATTCAAGAGTAGGTTGGTCTTTTGGAGATTAACACTCTCCATCATTTACACATCCATAAGTGAGTGTCTTGATGCATCCATGAGGATCCTGATCCTATGGAATGCATTGACTCTGTATCTTCTGTGGCTCTATGGATGGGATCCCATTGAATGGGGGGCACGTATCTATGAGAGAAATCTTTGAGATTCACTTTGGTTGTTACACCCAAGTGTTGCAAATGTAAGGAATTGGTCCCCCAATCCTGTACTACTTGCAATTGTCTCAAGCATGGTCTTCCCAAGATCATCTCATAGCTTGATTTTTGCTAAAATCACATATAGCAAAAGTATGCTCAAACTCTACACCACGTGGTGAGAGTTATTCCTAGTAGCCAAAGGGTCTTTCAATGTGACCACCAGCCATTTGTAGCTTCATTTTGGTGGGCCTAAGTGATGGCTTGCCCCAATGCTTCCATAGAGAAGTGGTAGCAATTGCAACTCCTACACCTGAGTCCAAAATTGCCTTGGTTGTGTAACCCAGATGAGTGATAGGGAGATAGGTGTTTCCTTCTTCTCCTTCACTCATGTCCCCTATCTTGTCCAAGGGTATTTCTGGCACTGTCCTGTGAGATCCTACTTGGGAACGAGGTTTCGCTATGTCTGGCACTTGCTTGGCTACATGTTTCCACAATTTAGGTTTAACCTTGAGTAGCTCTTCTAAAGTGAGATTGCACTACGCTTTAGTATTCTTCACTACCTCTGTGTTCTTGGGTATGAGTGAGTTTTCATTTCTTGTCATGACTGTGGGTGCTCTCATGCAAGTAGACTTAGCTTCCCATGGACCTGTGAAATGGGGTAGTTCCTGTAAGGAATTAGACTCAAAATCTAATCTCTCCTAAGAGTGGGCACTTTCTTGATCTCCATAAAGGGAAGGAATGTCTTGCGGGAATTGGTCGTGCGTGTCATCCACAAGTTCAATTGGAGGAGGATCTTCACTTTCTTTAGCCCATTTCTCTTCTTGAATCTCTCGTAAAAATTCTGGTGAATACCGATTCCTAGAAGAAGAGGTGTCTAGTTCACTGGAGTTAGGCACGTAAGCTTCCTTAGGAGGAATGCTTATTCTATCACTTGCCCTCTCCTTAGCCTCCAAAAAAAAATTCATGTGAACATTTGGTGAAGAGTTTATACAAGTTCTTCGTGAAAACAAAGAAATAAAATAAACCAAAACTCATAAGAAACACAATACCCTAATTCTAACGGAGAAGGAGGAAAAGAAGGGTGAGATAATTGCAACTGATGAAATTGAGGTTGTTGGTACATTTAGCAAACCTAAGTGCTTGGCTTAATATTCAAGACTACATTTTTTTCTTCTTCAACTCACATGAGGAACTACATGTGAACACATGCTTGTCAGTTTTGGCATAGTTATCTTGGACAAATGTAAATGTTAAAAGAAGATGGAATCTCATGGATTTAGAAGAGTCAATTCACAACTTTTTTGGTGAAGGAATCAAATCAATTATCTACCTAAAGTGTAGGAACACTTTTAGCTGAGGGAAAATTCAAATTCAAACTCACTTGATGAGTATAAATAGAGATGCTTTTAGATTACATCATTGAGCATACATTGAGCTCAATGCATGTATGAGTGGTCCTCTACATTTCCCTTGAATCATATGTTCATTATCATATATAATTTGATACATTTCTTCAAGTTCACCTCTATCTACTGCTCTCTGTTGCATCTTCATCATTTTAGTAATTTCACAGAAACAATTTCTATGTATGTACTCAATCATTTGCTACACTTTAACTTTGATATCAAATTTAATTAACTTTGGTTGAGCCAATTTTGAGATATGAAGTGAGGAAGGTGACAGTGTCTCCACACCTTCTAGTTCCAGAAATTTCGGGATGACCCCCTTTATGTGCTAGATTCATTTCTTAGTGTATGGTGCCTCTAAATTCATGAAATAACTTGCTTTAGCTAGGTATATCACAATTTAGATGTGTGAAAATTGCTTGCGTATCAAATTTATCTTTTTTTGATGCAAAATTTTGGGAATGATGTCCCTGTTGGATTTAGATATTTGCTGAAGCACATGAACAACACAAGGAAGAAGAAGAAGAAGCTTGGAGTACAACACACAATACTGAATGTATTACCACTAAAATGTACAAAGATAAGTAACCTGTTAGGGTTATAGGCATATATACAAGCCGGGGGAGAAAAACCTCCTAAAGAGGGAAAAAAGTGCCCCGGCAATCCTAGTGTGTCCACACACATCACTACCTAAATATATCAACAAATCCCCCCTGGGAGTGATGCGGTGAACAAGGAGCTGACACTCATGTATAAGGAAGTGCCAAGATATGAGGAAATCACTCCACAAAAGGAAGTAAGCCAAAAGCTTTGCAGAAAGCTTCAAACTTCTCCCTAGGCAGAGCCTTTGTGAGAAGGTCTACAATGTTCTCCCTTGTGGGCACATATGCCAAGCTGATCTCTCCAGCAGAGCACCTCTCCTTGACATAATGATAATGCACCTCAATGTGCTTAGTGCGAGCATGGAACACAAGGTTCCTAGCCACACACACTCAGCAATCATTGTGAAAGCTACCCTATACTCAGCCTCACAACTAGAAGTGGCCACAATAGGCTGCTTCTTGCTCAACCAAGATATGCATGAGCTACCACACATGAAGCTACCAAGCATGAAGCAAAAACCAGTAGTGGACACACGAGTGTCATAGCAACCAACCCAATTAGAGTCAGAAAAAGCATGCAAATCTAGTGGTAGGGATCCCCCCTTGGGATAAAACAACCCAAGTAGTCGGGTACCACTCAAGTAGCGAAAGATGCGCTTAACCACCTGCCAATGCTTGACACCTAGGCAATGCATAAATCTACTCATGTGTGAGATAGCAAACTCAATATCTGGCCGAGTAATGCATAAGTAAATGAAGCACCCAACAACCTGCTGATAGAGAGCAACATCAAATGCATCTCCAGCATCATGAAGACTCAATCGTAAACTTGTCTCCATAGGAGTGGCAATAGGTTTACAGTCTTCAAGGCCAAAACACTACAATAATTGTTGGGGACATAAGGATCATGTGACCTTACCCCATATTCATATATATATACATAATCTATAGAGCATTGCCTTGAAGAGAGATCATTATGTGGGTTTCGAGGCTCCCACACATCTGTGCGCATCTCTCCTCTCTTCTCTCTCCCTCCATCTCCTCCTTCCTGCTCTTGTTCTGCACACCAAAGCCTTTCATTGGTATCAGAGCATGCTAAAGGCTTGTGTGCAAGAAGCTTCAATGGAAGCTTAGGTCACAAGTGGTGAAAGTGCAGGTCGCCATCTCTCAATAGCAGTTCAGTATTTCAGCCATAACTTGAGTTAGGAAGCTCAGATTGATGCGTTTTAAAGTTTTGTGCATCGCTAACATAGAGGACTACAACTTTGCAAAAAGATTTAGAACTTGCTTTGGACTTCTAGAGTGCCAAAATTTTGAAAAACACAGACTAATGTAGAAGATGAATCTACATTCACTAGGACAACAAGTTAGTTTTTGGGTCATAACTTGAGTTTTACAAATCGGATTCATGCAATTCAACTTGTTGTGCATAGGTTGAGAAACAGACTAAAAATTTGTGCAAGAACTCAGATCCAAATTCTGAGTGATAGGTTGCCAAAATTGTAAAATACAAAACAATAATATTACAGGTGAAGGTGAAATTGACTATAGGTGCTTGTTTTGTGCGTGTCTTGAGCTACACACCTCTGATTGAGGTGTTCTTTATCTCATTACGTAGCCAAGGATGAGTTCTTAAAGTTTGTTGAAGAATAAAAGTTCAGATTCAGAGGTTATCACCTCTGAAACAACAAAACATAGAGCAGCATATTTTCACCAAAAGAACCCTAATTGCTTTTGGAGTTTCATTTTGGTTTGGAACTTCTTTGAGAGAGTTGTTTTGGTGTGCAAGCTCTTATTTTCAGAGCTTCAAGGCATTGTACATGTATGATCATTGTGGTAGCTCCTCCATATGAGAGTAGAGCATGATCTTGTCACATGTTTGGCATGTAAAGATGACATTGTGGTATACCTTTTTTTAGGTTTATGTCATCATGAGTTTGATCATGGATGTATAGTGGCATTGTGG
Organism: Ceratopteris richardii; assembly: GCA_020310875.1. Taxonomy (NCBI): domain Eukaryota; kingdom Viridiplantae; phylum Streptophyta; class Polypodiopsida; order Polypodiales; family Pteridaceae; genus Ceratopteris; species Ceratopteris richardii. The sequence goes on along the minus strand of MU262552.1, from coordinate 53,541 downwards.
TCTCTATCTTGCTTATGCCACTTTGTTATGGATTTAGTTGTTGGTTGCACACAATTCTGTGAGATTTGATTGGGGATCTTGATTGGTACTTGTATCTTTGTTTTCTTTGCAAGTACATGATCTAGATTGGCGCCTCAGTTACACATTTGTTTGTCACTATTATTAGCATTTGTTCATTGATTGATATGTATTTGCTAGTGTGTTTCTTGGCATATGTGGATGGTGATTCCCACATGGTTTATTTGGTTCAAAGTCCATTTTACAGAGGAGATGCTGTTGAAATTTCGATAATTTTTATGCTAGAAGGGAGCTCTAGTGGATCTTGAAGTTTGTGTGATAGCTTTGGATCATTGATTATCTCCATTCACTTGGACTTGGTCACAGGTTGTTCATGACAGGTTGGACCATCTTGCAGGATTTATTCTTGAGTGGTAGGTGTATCGCCAGTATATTGGCATATATTATTATCAATTTTTTTGGCATATATATTTGCCATTATCTTTAGTTGGATCAGTGATAGGTGGTGACTGATTACTCATTGTTCCTTTTGATATTGGTTATCTTGTTTGATTGCTTAGTTTACAGGGGATACTCTACCGAATTTTTCCTAGGATCCTTTCATATCTACTTGGTCACTTTGGATACTTGGTGAGTAGCCTTATGCTCGTTTTTTTTCTATGCATGATAGATGCATGCTTATGTGACACGTGGTTCACATGGTTTCTTCTCCAGTGCGGCATTTATGATGTGAGTTATGCATATGGATATGCAGGTGTGATCCTATTGAGGATAGAGTATTGTTTTTAGTCTCTTGTTACATTGCTAGTCTTTTGGATTGCTAGCATGGTGTCTTCTTGGTTTGATGGCACTGACTTTTCAAGATGGAAAGTTCAGATGTGGCATACATTGGTATGTGTAGGGTTACACATGTATGTGCATAGAGATGCACAGAGGCCTCATGACATGCCCGACCACGTATGGATGGATATGGATGCATTGGCCAGCTCCATTATCCGATTACAGCTTGTGGATTCTATATATGAGTCTGTGATGTATGAGGAGACGAGTAGTGCATTATGGCAAAGACTACATGATATGTATGCGAGTCCATTCAATCATGTGAGACATAGATCACATCGATAGCTTCGATGTTGGCATTATGGTCATAAGGGACATATTCGACAACATTGCTTCAGGCAGATGCGACGATGACATCAGAGATATGCACATGATGTAGATCAGGTAGTGGTTTCAGGAGAGTCAATGGCAGTTGATTATGCTAGTGATGGTGATATCACTTTCTCTTATGGTTCATCTCAAGATTCCTCTTGTTCATTGGATAACATACATATGGCTTGGTTGCTTGATGCATTAGCCACGTTTCATGTTACTCCACACTCCGAGTGGTTTTGTCGATTCTCAGGTGAGAGGCGTGGATGTGTGCACTTGCCTGATGGTAAGACATATGATATTGAGGGTGCAAGAGATGTATACTTTATGCTACCTAGTGGAGCATCACTTATACTCAGACATGTACGCTATGTTCCTTCATTCCCTATGAGCTTGATTTCAGTTCATCAGTTATAGGAGAGCGATTGTAATGCATTCCTTGGTGAGCATCATTTTCAGTTGCAATTGGGATAGCTTATGCTTGTTAGAGGTGCTAGGATTGGGCACACATATCCACTGTAGGTACTTCATGTGAGAGACAGTCTCATCTCAGTGGGAGTTCAGCCTTACGTGCGATGTGAGACTCGTCATGTCTCATTTTATCTACCTACAGATAGGTCTATTGACATTCATGATGCACATGTATGGAAGGATTCAGATGCTTAGATGGATGCACATGTAGAGCATGTTTTGGATGCTCATGATGCTTAGCACCCCTTCTATCAAGAACTCGACTGAACATCATCATGGCAACAGGGGTACCAAATGTGAGGCACACACAGTAGAAGCTTGCGGAGCGCAGCACAAAGATGGAGAGAAAGTCAAATACCTCGAGCTTGCACAACCTCCCCCCCCCCCCATCGCACCCACAGGGGGAGCTCATGGTAGAGCTCAACCCCAAGGTGAGGGCAAGGCGGAAATGACCAGAGTGTGGTAGGATATCTAACCATGAAGACAGAGATAGAGGACCAAGTACTGTCATGTACGAGTGTATGAATGAACATAATGAAGGCAGTAAGGGAAATAACCCCTCAACTACCCCAATCGAGCACAACGGCTCTCACCTCAACATATGTCCACACCCACTCACATAAGAGTGAGTGCGGAAATTAAAAAACTTGAATGCCAAGCATTTCCACATATTAAGGTTCTAGAGGTCTTCAAATTTTCCACGTTAATTCGATTCCGGAGACAAATTAAATTATATATATATATATATATATATATATATATATATATATATATATATATATATATATATATATATATATATATATATATATATATATATATATATATATATATATATATATATTATGATAAAGAAGAGGGAGAGGGGATCAAAGAGGGAACAACCCATCCCCCTTTCCAAGACAACACTCAAAACAAGAAATGACAGTGCTGGAGAGTGATGCCTATGAGTGAGTGTGTGTATGTGTGGAAGTGAGAGAGAGAGAAGGGGGTTAGGGGTGTTTTTGTGCAACAACCAAAATAAACTGAAACTACACTACTCAAAACAAGAAAATGGGGAACTAATGGCCAAAAGGAAGGGTGAAAGTGCCTTGCAAAAACTCAAATCCTATGCAATTGAGCAAAAAAATTGCAAACAATACTTTACCACATGTTCTTGAGCTAAGGCCGACCATCCCAGGCAACGGTGCCAAAAAGTGTTGAGGTTGTAGCAAGGAATGACCAAAAACCCTCACCACCTTGCATGGAAGCAAGAAGGAAGGCTCAAGAGTGACTCTCCTCTCATCCACCCCTACCTCCCACATGTTCAAGCCATTGGCAACAGCCCCATGCTTTGCCACATGCTTGAAAACAAGGAGAATAGGGAGTCAAGGATCCTAGTCCATGAGTAAAATACAAGCAAATGCAACTACTCTACTCACACAAAGGAGAGACATGCATAGGCACACACACACCACTCTCACATACTCACAAGACACAATACATGTCAATGTAAATAGTCTTCTTGGAGTAAATAAGAGCATCTTCCATTGATAAGAGATATTACATGAGAGCGCGCTGACCAAAAGCTCCCTTCTTTACAAAAATGAGCTTCTATATATAGGCTAAGCTCTATTCCCCATGTGCTTCTTTGAAAAGTCAAAAAGTGGATCTCTCTCTAACTAACATATCTTCTAGGATATTCTAAAATCAAGTCTTGTAACAACCAAATCCCAAAAAACTCCATGTGTGGGATTTTTACGTGGAATTATCCTAGAAGAGCCAAAAAGGTGATATATTCAAAAGGCCTCTTCCCTATGGTATAAGGAAAAAATTAAAAAGTGCCTTAGGGGAGTGTTCATATGTGACACTCAAGTATATACAAAGAGGGTTATTCTCATGGTCTAGGGAGGGTTCTTATTCACAATTGAGGATGTGTGCATACCCTACAACCCAACAACTACCAAGCATGAAGCAAAAGCCACTAGTGGACACACGAGTGTCATAGCAACCAACCCAATCAGAGTCAGAAAAAGCATGCAAATCTGGCGGTAGTGATCCCCCCTAGGGATAAAACAACCCAAGTAGTCGAGTACCACTCAAATAGCGAAAGATGCGCTTAACTGCCTGCCAATGCTTGACTTCTAGGCAATGCATAGACCTGCTCATCTGTGAGACAACAAATTGAATATCTGGCCGAGTAATGCATAAGTAAATCAAGCATCCAACAACTTGCTGATAGAGAACAACATCAAATGCATCTCCAGCATCATGAAGACTCAATCGTAAACCTGTCTCCATAGGAGTGGCAATAGGCTTACACTCTTCAAGGCCAAAACGCTGCAATAATGTGTCAATAAATTTTGTTTGACACAAAGCCATTCCACCATCAACTTGCATAAAGTGAATGCCCAAATAGTGATGCAAATGCCCCAAATCAGACATCTCAAATGAGGCATGCAAATCAGCCTTAAAATTAGCAATATGCTTCTCAATAGGACCAGTGAGTAGCATGTCGTCAACATAGACAACAATGATCAGAAGCACATCATTAGCACGCTTAACATATAAGGTGCTTTCAGTTGGACTGTTCACAAAACCATGTGCAATCAGATAGGCATGTATCTTCTCATACCAAGCATGTGGTGCTTGCTTTAAACCATATAATGCCTTCTTTAACATGCACACCTGGTTTTCATGCCCTTTTTGCACAAAGCCACGGGGCTGAAAAACATACCCTTCTTCATGCAAGTCACCATTCAGAAATGTTGTTTTAATGTCCAACGGATGTACATTCCAGCCATGATGAGCTGCAAGTGCACAGATGCTCCGAACAGTAGTCATACGGCATGTAGGTGCAAAGGTCTCATCAAAATGAATGCCTCTTTCCTGTGCATAACCCTTTGCAACAAGCCTAGCCTTATACCTATCAACTATACCATCCGGTTTACGCTTCAGCTTGTATACCCACTTAGTGCCAATGGCCTTCTTGCCTGGAGGCAAGTCACATAAAGACCAAGTACCATTCTTCATTATAGCATCATATTCAGATTGCATAGCATCCATCCATTTTCTGAATTTTGTGCTTCATCAAATGAAACAGGCTCATTCTCATCACAGAGACTAGATGCAGCCATAGCATAGCAATCTGATGCAAAAGAGGCACTATGAGAGCCTGAACAAGTACGATATGATAGAGGTGCATCTAATTTGCTGTCACGCAAAGTCTGCACCAGCCATTTTGGTATAGTTTTTGCATGCTCAATATCAGCTCTCTCATCAACTAGTGCATCATGTAAATCTGCATCATAAATGGAATGATCTGCATCATCACATGAAACGTGCAAAGGCTGCGAAGTTGCCTCATTGGGACCAGCACTAGACTTTCCATCTGTAAAAAGAGGCAGCAAAGTATCATACATGTTTTTGGAGCTAACAGATGTCTCCTTAGTACATGAAAGCGATGGCTGAATAATATCTTCCATACACCTCAGCAAAATGGTGTTACCGAGTGTAAAAATAGAACTCTACTTGAAATGGCATGATGTATGGTTAAAGGAAAGCATCTTCCTGATAAGTTTTGGATGGAAGTAGTCATGTGTGCAAACTATGTGTTGAATTGCTACCCTACAAAAGCATAAAGAGTCATCACTCCTTATTCCATCACAACAACGTCGAACACAATTATTGTGAGTCGAGATGTGGTATTTGCTGAAAATTTAGTTTTCCCTCTACTTGAATGCAAAAAATAGCCAATAGTTAGCTCACAAGGTGTGTTTGATACACTCAGGCCTTTGTTCCAAAATGGTGTGCTTGGCTATGGCCATGTAGAACAGCCAAGTGAGGCTCAAAGGGGTGAAAAATTCCAACAAAATAGTGCTGAAAATGTAGAGAAATTCCAGCCAAACATGGCTGAAATTTTTCAGCAAAAAATTATCAAATACTATTGGAAATTTCGAGCCACATTTGGCTGAACATTTGCATCAAAATATGGCTGAAAATGAGCATGAAATGTAGCCCACACATGATGTACATGTTGAAGATGTATTACATAATGAACGCATATCTATCAAGAGTGCACAATCTATGCCAAAGTGGCTGAAACAAACTTTGCAGGAGAGTTAATTGAGTGCATCTTTACTTGGTAGAACAAGATCAAGCTCTCACCATGCATCAAGTAATTTTGTGGACTATTCTCTTATTGCTACAGCACGTAATGAAGAGCCACTTTCTTTTGAAGATGCATGTGAGGATCCACAATGGATGAGTGCTATGCAATCAGAAATGGATTCCATACATAGGAATGGTACTTGGGAGTTATTTGAATTGCCAAAAGGAAAGAATGCCATTGGTACAAAGTGGGTTTACAAGATTAAGAGAAAATCTGATGGTAGCATTGATCCCTACAAAGCTAGATTGGTTGCCAAAGGATATGCGCAACAATATGGTATTGACTATGAGGAAACTTTTGCACCTACTTCATGCATGACTACCATTCATACCGTGGCTGCATTGGCTGCCCATCGAGGTTGGAAAGTGCATCAGTTGGACATAAAAACAGCCTTCTTGAATGGTGATTTGCAAGAAGAGGTCTATGGGAAGCAACCTCCTAGATTTGCTATGAAAGGGAAAGAGCATATGGTTTGTCGCTTGCATAAAGCCTTGTATGGTCTCAAGCAAGCTCCACATGCATGGTATGACAAAATACATAAGCACTTGATTGCTCTTGGCTTCACATGTAGTCCGATTGAAAGCACACTATGTACGCAAAAATGAGGCCGATCTTATAGTGCTTGTTCTTTATGTCGATGACATACTCTTGACTGGGTCATGTGATGCAAAACTTGACATTCTTATGGCTGATTTGCAACATACTTTTGATGTCACTTATCTTGGTCTTTTGAGCTACTATCTTGGCATCCAGTTTGTATCCGTTGAAGGGGGAATTGTTATGCATCAAGCAAAGTATGTTGAAAAACTACTTCAATGTTTTGACTTTGAGGATTGCAAGCCAGTTTCCACACCAATTGAGACAGGATTTAGGTTCTCAGTTGAGGATTCCAGTGATGCATTTAACACTTCTCTTTATCAGAAAACTGTGGGATGTCTTATATATGCATGCAACACAAGGTCGGATATATAGTATGCAGTTTCCCAGTTGAGTCGATTCATGCATAGCCCTGGCACTAAGCATTGGCAAGCGGTGAGATGTGTGTTTAGATATCTTCGAGGCACTTTGAGCTTAGGTATCTTTTATGGAAAAGATATTCAGCCATGCTTGCATGCTTTTATAGATAGTGATTGGGCTGGTTGTTATGATAGTTGCGTGTCCACTAATGGTAATTGCTTTTTCCTTGGAGATTCATGCATATCTTTGTTGAGTAAGAAGCAACCTATAGTGGTGAAATCGAGTTGTGAAGCTGAGTACAGGGCAGTTTTCACAGCTACAGTGGAGTGTATATGGCTGAGATGCCTATTGATGGATCTTTGCATGGAGATTGATGCTGCTACACATATTCTCATTGATAGTCAGAGTGCTTTGGCTGTTGCACGAAACCTAGTGTTTCATGCACGGACCAAACATATTGAGGTGCATTATCACTATGTGAGAGAGCGCCTTCATGCAGGAGATATTGATTTGGTATATGTGCCTACACAAGATAATGTAGCAGATATATTCACCAAAGCTCTTCCACGGGAAATGTTTGAAGCTTTTCGCAAAGCTTTAGGCTTATCACCTTGTGGGGGCTGATCTGTCACTCCCTCTATGTGTTCACATCATTTGCTTCAGGGGAGTTTATTACACTTATGTGTTCCTCGAGTATCTTTGATGTGAACCTTTTCCCTATACATGGGCACTTTTTACTCTAGTGCTCGCTAGAGGTTTTTTCCCCATGTTACCACATACTTGATACTCTCATATGTGGTGGTACTTTGTACTTAGGGATTTTATTCAGTTTTTACTTCAGTTCAGTTCATTGTCAATAGAGAGAGCTATTCCAACCATCGTCTTCTCCGTGTGTCTTGTTGCGTTTGTGCTCCTTGTGTGTGCTTCTTGTGTGTCTCTCACACTTCTACACACAACCAATAGAAGCATCTTGGACTTCTTGAGGAATTCTGGCTTCCTTCATTGAATATATTTCATGTAGGCGTTCACAAGTGAGAGAGAAGAGAAAATCTTGATGACATTCATTAAACCTCGGATTCCTCCAAAAGTGCCACTTTAGTATCTCTGAAAAACAAGTACCAAGCATCAACGTTTTTCATTGGCAACATAAGCAACATGGAAGAAACATATGCATGGAAGAAATAGGCAACATTAACTCAAGCAACATATGCATGGAAGAAATATGCAACATGAATATACATGAATGAATAGCCAACATGTCTATGAATGAACAAACAACATTGGAAATATGTAAAGAAAGCAAAAACAAAAAGTATATGCAAGAATGAATATGGAGTGGAAGTGAATGTATTGATCATATGGGACTACACATTTGACAAAGTGTCAAGGCTATCAAGGCTTTCTACACACCTTAATGTCACCTTGCAATTTTGCAAATGCAATAAAACTTGTATAATGGAGATTCAGATGTGTGTTTTTCCTCCATATTCCTCAAGGATATTTAAAATCATAGCCTTACAAAGTTTCATCTTCATCAAAGCATATTTGAAGGGTCAAAGAGAACAAGCTAATTTTTAAGGTTGCCACAATTTTCTAGATAAAGCAAATTACAAGCTTGAAGGGTTGTTGTATGGAAAAAGATGATTGATCCATGTTGTATGGTCAAGATGAGCTCACATTCAAGGGTCGAGATGCACCAAAGCTAAAGCTAGGAGGATTCCACAAGTTTCTTTGCCTGGATAAACCCTAATTTGACTGCCAAGAGCAATAATGAAAAGTTCCTCAAAGATAGTGGACTAATCTTACCCAAATCCATGTGAGCATTGATCTGAGGCTCTAGATCTTCCCAAGTCTAATGGTTGAGAATGAATGCACCTTTTTTCTCCTCCATTCCCTAGATTTGATATGAATAACCAATCCTAGTTGTTTGTTTGATGAATTCAATGTAATCAAAAGCAATTGATCCTAGGATTGAGAGTTGATCTCTCCATGATCCAAGGACAAAGATTCATTCCAAAAACAATAAAACCCCCTCCTAGAATTGTGGAGTATCATCATTAGGCATCCATAGGGCCTTGCTAGCATATGGTTTCCTTGTGATGATGACACTGAGATTGAGCATGTGAGGATCCAAGTGGGCTAGTAAGATCATAAATCCTAGATTCAAATTTAATTACACTTCCAAACTAGGATAGAATTACAAACTCAAGGGTTTCTCTCTCTTTTCTCACCCTTAGTGGAGTGTGTGAGTGAGATAGAGTTCAATTTATTAGTCTTAGACTTCCTTAGATAGATATTGTGCTCATATTAAAATATAGGTTGAAGCGGTTCCTATCCTCTCTCATGTGGCATTTAGTAGAACTATCACGATGGAGGGTTGTGAAGACTGCCTTTGACCATTAAGTTGCCTAGCTTGACATGCCATGATGCTCATGTGCGTAGATTGCATTATAATGTTTTTTTTAATTCAATTCACCTTGTCTCCCTGTCTCTTGTCTCCTAAGTTATCCTTTACATGTCTCTTCTCAAATCTTTCTATGCATGAGAAGGCTCCACAACTTTGTATCAAAACAATGAGGATTTTCTTTTGATTTGTGAGGAAAGTATCTTTAAATTTATAATTCATGTCCCACATGCATACATACCATCCACATGCACCTGTGTATATGTATTGATGTTGAAAGTTGCCTAAGAAGCTCCTTTTGGATCATTGTTCCTTTTAAGATTAATTCATGTGTATGGATTTTTATTGTTATCATCATTTATGTGCATGAATTGATCTTGAAAGTTTTTAAGAAGCTCCTTTTGGAAAATTATTCCTTTTAATATTGATTGATGTGTATGGTTTGTTATTGTTATCATCATTCATGTACATCTATTGATCTTGCATTCATATATTCCCATTCCCACATTTAAATAATCACATCTCTCCTCTTCGTACCCACTTTTTACATACATACATCTTGTTTCTTTACCTTCATCTTCACTTTCACATTCATATGAAATCAAAATTTCAACATTCATTAGCAATCATCATACGCATGGATTGTGATCACATTCACATTTGAAGCCCACATGAAACACTTCATGGCATTTGCTTGTGAAGATCTTTTGATAACATTCTTTGAATGACTTGTTGGTAGCTCTATCGTAAACCATGTCATGCAATATGAGTCTTTCTTGGGGTGATTTCCAAAAAGATACAAAAGGAGATACTCAAAGAGTTATATCTTGAGGACTATAGCCAACATAATCGGGGAGGATCCTTATGGTGGGTTAATTCCCCAAAGCCTACTTGCTATATCACTCACTTACAAAATGAGTATATTAGATGCTATGAACAACTTCCTAATGAGGATAAGATAGGTTTGGAACCTAATCTTGAGATCAATTTTCTTAAGCTTCTTGATCCTCAAACTCATAGGGAAGATGAATAGCTACTAGAAGAACTTGATGAATGCTTTGGTCTTACTGACAATTGTCAAAAAGAGCATAGATTAGTAGAGTTTGTAGCCCATTGTTTACCTACAAGCAAGGAAGAGATAGGACAATCAAGTACAATCCGGCATAGAAGAGGCCCAATCATTTTTTTCATAACTTATTTTCCATTAAAAGTGATTTTCATCACTACCCATACATTGTAAATCCCGTTTTTGGTAGAATAGACTCCATTTTATCCAAGCCAAGGAGTCCTCAAGCTTGAGGATAGTAGAAGTACTTGCATATCAATTTTTATGATTATTAGACTTCGTTTGAGCCCTCAAATAGGCCTTGGAACCTAATTTTTAACTAGGCCGGACATTAGGTCTGGACTAAGCCAAAAGCTAGTAGAAAACTATAAAAAGAGCTAGAGAGCTCATTTTTTAGGTTAGCTTGTTAGAGTTTTGAGCTATTGTAAGAGATCTTTTGAGTAATACAAAGAACTCCATTGTTCCTCTCTCTGTTCTTGCCTTGTGTGTGCGTGTATGTGTATGTGTGTGCATGCTTGTGTACTTCTCACTCACACACTTGTGCCATCACTTGCTCATAGTCTTCATACTAGTCATCATGTCTCCACGGAGTGAAAACTATGGTGAATCTCCTCACATTGGTACTTGCCATTGTACTAGAGTGACACCAAATTTGGCGCTGTTGTTGGGGAGAGAGCTTTGAGGATGAGCGTGTGATGGTAAAACGTAGAGTTGAGACATTGGAGTCATAGATAAAATCTATACTTTTCTTTATTTTTCATCACTTTTTCTTGTGTTTTGCATCACCATCATCACCATCATCACCATCATCATCCTCACAACCTCCCACCTCCATCTCCACCTTCACAAGAATTTCAGTTTTTGGTCATATTTCCCTCCCCACCTCATTTCCCTCATTTCACTTGTAAGAGAGAGCAACAGAGAGCTGCATGCTTTCTGTTTTCATGTGTTTTTGAGCATTTCTTGTAGGTTTTGGCTACATCACCATCTCCAGTAGCTTGTGCAGGTATGCCAGAACTCTGCATAGGTCCTCACATGATGACCTCTGTCTATTGCGACAGATAGAGAAAGTTGGTATTTTGTGTTTGTTAGTATCAAGAAAATATTACATGTGGAAATTGTGTCTCATGTGCCTGGGATTTCTCAATTGTGTCTATGCACGGCCATGTAATGTGGCCCTATAATAATGCATACTTTGGAAATGCATGACTAGAATGGTGTCAAAGACAAGGTTATGCCAAAGGCACATGGTTGCTGCATGTCAAGGCTTCTTGGTTTTTGCAGATGTTACTTGCAGACTTGATGCAATCTTTGTTTGGAGGTGGTGATTATATCTTGACATGATGTAGTCCTCCCTATAGGAATCCATTTTAGAATAGTAGTTGGCCTTATAGAGAGCACCTCTTGCCTCTTCCTCTTTGGATGGTTGCTGAAACTTGGTGTCCAACATGGTTGGCTCTTCGGTTCTGTGGAAGTTACTGGTACTTTTGGCTTCCAAACCCATATCCTTGATGATTCTCTTCTTACTTTTGTCAAAGGGTTGAGTTTATCTTCTTTTGTTCTTTGTGCTCAGTTCTTACCCTTTTCTCTCTTTGGCTTCTTTGTTGAGACCTTTTGCCTGGTGGGGAGCATAGGCCTTTGTGCATGCAAGAGTGCTTTGGGAACCCACATATGTAATTGCCCCTGTTCAGTTGCAACTAATTTCTTAGGCACCCAAATTTGTCTTAGATCTTCTGGTTGAGCTGGTCCTGGTTGCTTGTTTCTTGTCTTCGCATGGTTAGCTTGCCGGAGTGGGAATGGTGTTGGCAAGGCTGGTGGTTGCTCCCCTTTTTGTACCCAAATTTGCTTTATGCCCGTAACTACTTTACTCTTGCACTGTTTCACTTGCTTCTGAGGTTGAACTACTGTGGATGCTTTACTCTTTGAAAAAGAAGGAGGGTGTGCTTGCCTTTGCGACTGTCCTTCCTTGATTGAATTCTTCTGGATCATAGAGCTTTTGACACATACAACATATTGCTCGTGAAGATTAATCTTAGAGGAACTAAGAGAGTGTGTGGTGCCATGATCTATGAGCATGCAGTTCTCTAATTCTAATGTAATGCATTGTTTATGTACCGAAACTTGGAGAAGTTTACTTCTGAGGTTTAAGTTGACTACATGGTCATAAATCCAATCTTGACCCACGAAAAGTGGCTCTGTAAGGTCCTCATCATGACACACTAGCATTTTGACTTTCATTGGGACATCTTGAAGGTAGATGGGAAGCTCCACCTCACCCAAGCAAGGGGTTTCCACACCTCCCAACCCTATGAGATAGGCTTCTACAAGCTTGATGTTCAATTGCAGGTCTTGGAAGTACGAAAGTCTAACTGCACTAGTTGCTGCAACTGAGTCAATCAATGCTCTCACAGTCCTTACACTCTTTTCTCGTCCTACCTCCATGGTCACGAAGGGGCGTCGGTCGATGATTCGAGAAGTAATTGTGCCCGATTTTTGGCACATGTCGATGTGATATTTTGGGGCTTTTGGGTTGACATCTAGGCCTAATCGCCTTAACTTATTTCGCCTAATGCGCTCTCTCGCCTCGGCTTGTGCTTCTTCTCTGACCCTCAACTCTTCTTCTTTTCGCTTCTTGGCAGTGTTGAGTCTCATTAGCATATCCTCTGTGAGAGCCCGAATGAGTACGATATGACAAAGGTGCATCTAATTTGCTGTCACACAAAGTCTGCACCAGCCATTTTGGCATAGTTTTTGCCTGCTCAATATCAGCTCTCTCATCAACAAGTGCATCATGTAAATCTGCATCAGAAATAGAATGACCTGCATCATCATATGAAACCTGCAAAGGCTGAGAAGTTGCCTCATTAGGACCAGCACTAGACTGTCCACCTGTAAAAAGAGGCATCAACGTATCATACATGTCTTTGGAGCTAACAGATGTCTCCTTAGTACATGAAAGCAATGGCTGAATAGCATCTTCCACAAAGACAACATCACGGCTAACCAGAATGCGTTTAGTCTGTGGATGATATAGACGATAGCCTTTACTTTCAGAACTGTACCCAACAAAAAACATTTTACTGCCTTATCATCCAATTTTCTGTGATGTTGTTCAGGCACTAATGCATATGCCAAACAACCAAAAACACGCAGATGAGCAACAGATGGCGTGCGGTCATGCCAAGCCTCATATGGAGTGATAGACTACAGCACTTTAGTGGGACACCTCTTCAGTACATATGCTGCACACATGACAGCCTCAAGCGAGAAACTATGTGGTAAAGCCTGACTCTTGACCATGGATCTCGCCATCTCCATGAGTGACCGGTTCTTTCATTTAGCAACTCCATTCTGTTGAGGTGTATACGGCACTGTACACTAGTGTTTTATCCCACATTCAGCTAGAAATGCATTAAAATCAGAAGACATATATTCCCTCCCTTGATCAGAACGGAGGGTGCCCATTTTACATGCTGACAGATTTTCAGCCAAAACCAAAAACTGTTTAAAGCACATGAACACTTCGGACTTTGCTTTGAGTGGATATACCCATGCATGCCTGGAAAAATCATCAATGAAAGTCACGAAGTAAAGGTAATTCCCAAAAGAGGGTGTCTGCATAGGACCACAAATATCACTATGTACAAGCTGCAATTTCTGCGTAGCCCGAACTGAACCATCTTTTGGAAAGGAGGACGTTGCATTTTGCCCAAAATACAGCCTTCACATACATGTTTTCCAGGTGTCTCAAGCTTGGGCAAAGAAGACACCATATCAGATTTTTGCAGGAATAGTAAACTAGCAAAACTCAGATGAGGCCGAAACGAGCTCAGATCGCGATTTCGGCACCACAAAGCGAAGCAGTTTTGATCTCGGAAACACGCTGAGTATGCTCACCAAAATTCGTGCGATTCTGAGAGTGCAAACGGAGGAGTGTCGACGGCGCCCTAGATGAAGCGACGACTTGTTCTGATACCAATTGTTGGAGTTAGACGTCTACAGGAGCACGCGAACAGCACAAGGAAGAAGAAGAAGCTTGGAGCACAAACACACAATACTGAATGTATTACTAGAGAATGTACAAAGATAAGTAGCCCATTAGGGCAATAGGCGTATATACAAGCCGGGGGAAAAAAACCTCCTAAAGAGGGAAAAAAGTGCCCCGGCGGTCCTAGTGCGTTCACACACATCACTACCTAAATATATCAACAGTAAATGGTGTCTAAAAATAACCAAAATCGGTAGGCTCGTTCTACCTAAGCTTCTCAAGCTTGAGGACTCCTCGGCTTGCACAAAATGGAGCATATAATTACAAAAGGGGTTTTTCTATGTTACATATAGTACAAAAGTCATGAAAATCATTGTTGGAGGTTTTTGAAAAGTATTTTGAAATATATTTGTTTGAAAAAATGATTTGACTAGCTCCCCCCTACTTTGTTGTGCTCTGTCTTTACATGCTTCCTCGATGTCTATGCCTCTGGCTACTACCAACACCCCCCTCCCTCTCACTTCTGTCGTCCTCGACAGAACCTTGTTGTGGGGTCTGTCGGATATAATTCTATAGTAGGTCATGAGCGAGGGTGTGTTCTGAAATGCGGATACCTCTGGTAAGATCGGCTTCAAGCTTCTCCCAATCGATGGGCTAAGGTTCCTCTGGTGGCGGGAGTCTGTAATGTGTTGAGTACACTAGTTGTTCACAGGCAAATAATTGTAGTAGATGTGTAGGCCTGCTTATGAACACTTTGAGTGATACTCCCAAAAACTCATAGTGAACATTTCTTCAAAGGTCTGCTTATAGCACACCGGTAAGTATTTGATTTGATAGTGCCAGGCATAACACACCCGGAGCGATGGTGTCGTGCTCATGTCATATGCTAAATCTTGGTTGCCATGCTCAAAACCTGGGGTGTTCACATGGGGTGCCTTGACGCAACGAAAGACTTTGAATACCATCTGCATCATGTCAAATATTTTGACATTCATATGCACTGCTACATCATCCATTCTTTGTAAGCGAGGGAGCCAATGAAGAATCGTTGCCATCATGTATCCAACTGTTGGTGGTCCTATGGGTGGCCTGAAATATGGGTAATTGAGCCAATCCTGGCATTGCTTGTTGTTCTGTACTTTAATGGCGAATGCTTCTAGGAGCGGCGTCGTGGCATGGGACCCCAACATGGGTTGTACTTCAAGTGGAGTGGTGCCTTGGCCCAAGTGCTCATCATTTCAGGATATTCTTGTAATAAATCCTGGCGCCAAGTGGGTTGATATATTTCTCCTTTCTGCGCATCTATCGACAGGTCTTGAGGCTCAAATTGAGTTGCGTGGGAGGGATTCTTGCCTGTTTCCTTTTCCATGGCCAGCTGATATTCTACCATTAACATAAAATACGGTTTATATTGTAGCTCATGCCCAGATATGTAACTGTGAGGGGCCAAGTGGATTCTTCCAAGCTCTTCAACCGTCTTCATCCATGCGGGAGTAGGAAGTTCAGAATTCGTCTAGCCTTCGGCCGTGAGGCGTCCGCCAAGGATGGGTTGGGGTTCATATGCTTCGTCAAAAGTGTCCTCCACTAGGATAGTCACTATTTCTTCATCTGCTGGTAGTTCCGGTGGGGAGTCTGGCCTGGGGGTGCTTCATACGCTGCTATCTATGTCTGGAGAGTTACTACCTGGGCCTGTAGAGCGTTGAGTTCCTCGATGACTTCAGTAGGTGGGGCCGCAAGAGCTGGTATTCCTTGCTGTACAGGTGCTCTCAATTGGAGCACTTTGTGGTCTTCTTTGAGCTTCTGGAATTCTTCATTCATACTATCATATTCCTCTAATAATTTGACATGATCTTCCAATAACATCTTCATAGATTCAGAGGGGACAACTTTGAAGCGACTGGGGCTCAAGGGCTCATCCGATTGATCTAGAGCTGCTTCCAAATTCTCTCTATTCTATTCCTGTAGATGTTGGTTTTCTTCTTTCGCTACTGCTAAGTGTCATCTGAGTAATCCCATGTTTCTAGTTAGTGTTGCGTTTCGAATAGTCTGAACCCTCAACAAGTTGGCAATGTCTGTAACGGCCTCTTTTGTCTTTTGTTCACTTACGAGTTCAAGTTTGTGATAGGTGTTGGAAGCAGCCAGAGGCATAGACGACACGGAAGCATGTAACGATAGAGCAGGGAGCCAGTCGAATCGTTTTTCAAATAATTATGTTTTCAAATACTTTCCAAAAACCTCCAACAGTGATTTTTATCACTATTGTAACATATGTAACATAGAAAACCCCATTTTGTAATCCATAGCTCCATTTTGTGCAAGCCGAGGAGTCCTCGAGCTTGAGGAGCTTAGGTAGAATGCGCGTACCAATTTTCGTTATTTTTAGACATCGTTTACCCTTCCAAATAGCATCTAGGACCTAATTTTTAACTATGCCGGTCACTAGATGTGAAACCGGTCAAAACTAGTCTAGAAACTATAAAAAGAGCTAGAGAGCTCATTTTTGAGGGTAGCTAGTGTGAGCTTAGAGCTATTTTGAACTTGTAATAGTGTTCTTGAGTAATAGAGCTAATTTCTCACCTTCCATTGTGTCTTGCTTGTCTCTTCATTGTGTGTGTGTATGTGTGTGTGCATCTTTGTGCTTCTCACCTTCACTCTCACATCATCTCACATTCACGATCTTCATATCACTCCTATCTCTTCCGCGGATTGACATTAAGGAGGTGAAGCTTCTTAACGTGGTTCTCACCATTGTGCTAGAGAAACACCAAATTTGGCGCCGTTGCCGGGGATCAAGTCTAGGACGAATGTGTGATGGTAAGAGTATAGCAAGAAGTGGCGTTGGAAGGTAAAAATTTCAGTTTTTGTTGTTGTTTTTACTTAGTTTTTAGTGTTTTTCACCTCCCCCACACTCCATCTTCATCACCGCATCACCATCTTCATCTCCAAAAAAATCAGAAAATTCACCATATCCACCCATTCTCCTCATTTCCCCTCATTTGTGCATGCGAGAGAGTGAGAGAGAGCTTTTGTGCTTGTGTGTGCTTTGGCTTTGTTGAGTTTTCTTGCAGGTACAGAGCTCCAGTGCATCAGGAAAGCTTGGAAAAGGTAAAATTTTCAGTTCTGTCAGAAATTTCCGACTGTGTCAGACCATCGCGATGGTCTGCAAACTTCGGAATTTGGAGAAGGCGACCACACGAGCGTGAAGAGCACACCTGCACCTACAGGAATCCATAGCTGGATTCACAAAATTTGCATTTTGGTGGACCATCGCGACGGTCTCTGACCATCGCGATTGTGTCACACCATTGCGATTGGCTCACGCCATCGCGACGGCTTGGCCGGACCATCGCGACGGTCTCTGACCATCGCGATTGTGTCACGCCATCGCTATTGGCTCACACCATCGCGCCGACGGTGCCACGTAGCAATCCAGACCATCGCGACGGTGCACTCCAGACCATCGCGACACTTCAAAAATTCAGACCATCGCGATTGGCTCACGCCATCGCGCCCAGACCATCGCGATTGGCTCACGCCATCGCGCTCAGACCATCGTGATTGGCTCACGCCATCACGATTGTCCACGTTGACCGTTGACTGACGCCATCGCGACGGTGCACTTTCACGCCATCGCGACGGTCCCATTTCACGTCATCGCGACGGTGCACTTTCAGACCATCGCGATTGTGCAATTTCACGCCATCGCGACGGTGCACTTTCACGCCATCGCGATTGTGCAAATCCAGACCATCGCGATTGTGCACTTTCACGCCATCGCGATGGTCCAGGTTCACGCCATCGCGATTGTGCACATTCACGCCATCGCGATTGTGCAAATCCAGACCATCGCGATTGTGCACATTCACGCCATCGCGATTGTGCAAATCCAGACCATCGCGATTGTGCAAGTTCACGCCATCGCGACGGTGCACTTTCACGCCATCGCGACGGTCCAAGTTCACGCCATCGCGATTGTGCAAATTCAGACCATCGCGACGGTGCACCCTCACGCCATCGCGACGGTCCTAGACCATCGCGATTGTCTCAGACCATCGCGATTGTGCACCCCCATCGCAAATTTTAGGGTTTCATTTTTTGGCCAATTTTGGGGCTATTTTTGGGGAATTTTTGGGTGATTAGACTCATAAGAGACCCCTTAGCTCATATTTGGAGAAAAACCTGTTTGTCAGTTTTTACCCCCCAGGGCCTGAACGATCATAACTTTTTCATCCGAAGTCCGTTTTTTGAGCTTAATAGCTCGTTAGAAAGCTCTTGACGAGTACTACGTGACCTCAACTGTTTTTTTCTTAAAGGATACATCTATTTTTAGATAATCTATTTTGAGGTTGACCTATTTTGGGATTAGAAAGCCAGGGGGCAAACATTGAAAAGTTGGGCAAAAGGGAAGGGACTTAAAAGGTGTATATACTCAAGTGCTTGATCATCCAACTGTGAATTGGTCTAATATTGGATTTTTCCAGGTCTAGCAAGGGCAATCAAGGGCAATCAAGGGCAACCAAGGCAAGGCAGTGAAGGGCATAAAGCTTGGGAAGAGCGGCTTCTTGGGCATCAGAGCAACCGGAAAAGCCGACTCGAGGTTGGAAGATTACTCAACCCCCTCAGTCAATTCTTAGCATAGGCTAAACTGTAGTGTTGTGGATTAACGACGATAGGAACGCCTCAAGTTCAAGATATTTAATTCTTTCAAGTCTAAGACTACAAGTAAAGGTGTGTGACGAAAACCTAAAGGAAAGAACATAAGTCTGACGGAACGAGAACTCAAAATTATAACGGAAAGTCGAATTCCTGACGCATACATTAAGACAAGAATCCAAAGAAATTTAAAAAGAATCAAGAAAGTAATAACAAAGAATCTATGACGATCTGAGCGTGTACTGAGTGTGCAAGGAAGAAAATTAATGAACCTTAGATCGGGCAAACATATAGGTAAGTCAGACCGGCGAAGCCTTAGATCATCAGAGGCAAGTGTAAGAACTACTGCACGATCGTGGGCTCAACAATTGAACACTAGTTATCCCTACGAGAGCTCAGACACTAGTGATTCAGAAATGGCATTTAGCACATAAAGACCAGAAGTAGGGTCAAATGTAGCCTATTTAGAAAAACCCGAAGGACCCTATAGAACACAATTAGAGTTTCTCCAAACCAACCGATTAGGTGCTCGCATCTATGAGGATGGTTTGCGAAGGCAAGTGGTGCAAATGCACAACCCCGATCAACCCATTGGATTGGAACATCCAGTGGTGAAATTCGAGAGAGACGCGTACATAGACAAGGAAGGAACGATGTACATCTTAAGTACGCAGCCAAACAATACCAAAAAGTTTGGCATGATTCAACCAGAAACGGAAGCAAAATCTCAAGGAAAGGAAACATTAGAAGAGCCTAGAACACCTAGAGGGAAATCTGTACTGACACGAGTACTAATTCCGGATTGGATCCCTCAGGACAACAGAAGCATAGAGTTGTTTGTAAATAAAGAAACTGATGAAGCCTTTTGGAGATACAAGACCGAAATGCTTAGTGAGGTAGGTATCATCACTATATACGAGTTCAAGGACCCGGATACACCTAGAAAGGTTGTATACCTGGATGAGACTTCAGAAAGAGTCTTTGTGGTGCCTGACCGCGCTAAAAACACGTACACATAGAGAGGTGAATTGGTATTCCCTCCATCTAGGACGAACATGAACACAAGTCAACAAGGGGCAGGAACATGAGCAGCCCATGGAAATCAGAGAGAGAGAAATAAAGAGAGACCAGAAGTAAGCTTTAATCACCCCATAGGGAGAGATAGAACTACCACAGACACTAATAGAGTGGATAGACAAAGAGATCATGGAATACCAGGTGGTAGAGATGATTTTCCTCTACCTAGACCACGCGAACACGCAAGAACATTGAGACCCACTCAATTAGTGAAATCCATGAAGAATTACTTTGATGGGACAGGAGATCCCTATGACCATGTCGTAGAATTCAAGCAAGTACTAAGAGCCGAACAAGTTGAAGACATGTTCACGCAATACAATGCATTTGGACTAACGTTAAAGAATACCACTTTAACTTGGTTCCAACCTCTGCAACAAAGGCAATTTAGAGACATCCATCACTTTTTAGAGTCATTCATCACCGAATTCTCTAAAAGTGGGATTAGACATGACACGTCTTCGTTGATTCATAGCTTTAAACAGACCCCTCAGGAAACAGTAAGACTGGCAGGATGTAGGTTTAGACAATATGTTGAACGGTGTCCAATGCAAGAGCCCTCACAAGCCAAGCAAGTGTCATTGTTTCTAGATGGCTTGTTGAGCTCTAAACTACGCTCCTATGTGTACCTAAAAGAACCCAGAACGCTAGAGCAATGTGTAAGAATTTTTATAGACATTGAGGACAACTTAGGAGACGAGTTGGAACTCTCAAAGGTCTATAAGGACTCAGACTGTTCATCTCTAGCATCCACAAAATTGTCTAACTCGATAGAAGACCTTGCAGAAAAAGTGGCCCAGAAACTAGGAGTTTCTAGTAAACCTAGGGTGCTAACAAACAAGCGTTGTTACACCTGTGGTGGTGACCATATGGAAAATGTGTGTCCCAATGCACCACAACCATAAGCCCACCCTAGTGGCCAATACTGTACAATTGAAAGAAGATACACGAATCATACGGCTCAGGACTGCCCATACAACAAACAAACTGTGAGACAGAACTACCCGCAAGCATACCAGCAGCCAGGTAGGTATCAAGGCCAATACAATGCTCAGCCTTATTACTATAGGCCTCCTCAGAACTACCCATACCAGGCTCAACAGAGACCTCAACCGGTCTTAGCTCAGCAGCCACCCCCACCAGCGAATGTCATCTCAGTCAAATACGCTGCTGCAGAAGAGAATCTAAGTAGGGCCTTAGTGCCTTCTTCACCTTTGATCACAGAGAGTGACCCACACTCAAACAGTTTTGACTCTACGCATGTAGATAGTCCACCCGCATATTACACGGAGTCACCAGAACATGTGGAGACATATCATTATGATAGTCCACCAGTGGAACCTAGTTGGGAGCCAGACTATGCTAATGTGATGTACACAAACCCAAATCCACGGCCCCAATTGAGACAACAAAGACCACAGGGCCCCAGAGGACCATGCTTTAGGTGCCAAGGAGATCATTTCATAAAGGATTGTCCACATCCCCCGATAGTAGGACAATCACAGTACTATAACATCCAAGGCTTTTGTGCTGATTGTGGCAAAGAGCACATAATCAAAGATTGTCCTAAGAACCTTGTTAATGCTTCGAATGTGACACCGATCAACGTGATAGGTATTGTAAACAACGCAGATGGATCCAACCCTACATACGTGCCTATCCAAGCTATAACAAGAGCCCAGGCGCTCTTACAGAACCAAAAGCTTAATCAAGAGAAAGTAGCCGGAACTAGTGAAGTTGCAGAATCTAGCAGTAAAAAGACAAAATCTTGGAAAGATTCGAGAGAAAGGATAAAGAGAAAATGGAGTAAAAAGATAAGTGAGTTGGAATGAAGTTTGAAGGAATCTAGAGCCAAAATCCAAGAATTGACTTAACAGGACTTGAATCAAGAGAATCCAGCTCAAAAATCAGGATCAGTTTTAGCGGAACCCATACCACAAAATCTAGACATGATGTTTCGTGCATATCAAGCTAGATTAAAAGAAGGACCTCAGGTAGCTGAAATGAGTAAAAACTACCCTCGAGCTGATCTACAAATTGAGAGAACTAAACTTTGCATGAAGATGGTAGAACTAGCACAAGCTTTGTTCGAAGCCTCTAGATATCTTAATTGGAATAACATGACAAAA
Organism: Ceratopteris richardii; assembly: GCA_020310875.1. Classification (NCBI taxonomy): domain Eukaryota; kingdom Viridiplantae; phylum Streptophyta; class Polypodiopsida; order Polypodiales; family Pteridaceae; genus Ceratopteris; species Ceratopteris richardii. The sequence goes on along the minus strand of MU262552.1, from coordinate 31,476 downwards.
CCTGAATTACATTTTCAAGGACTAATGAAGAGGCTAGAATATTTGATTGAAAGCAAAGAGAAAAAGGATCAGCCTAGGAACCCTATTGTCCCAGAGACACAGGAAAGGAATGCACCATCCCTGTCTCAAGTACCCAACTCAGAAAGTCAAGACAACCTATCTTCCATACATAGGTACTCACATGAATTTTTGAGAGAGATCCAAGAAGAGAAATGGAGAAAGGAACAAGGAACCCATCCTCCTATTCAAGAAATAGACGACTTACAAGAACAATTTCCCCAAGACATCCCCTCTATTTACGATGAGGTAGAGGAAGAACAACTGAGTGAACACACAAGATTTGAATCTAATTCTTTACAAGAATTACCTCAGTTCACAGGACCTTGGGAAGCAAAGTCTATTAGTATGAGAGCACCCACGATAATAGTGAGGAATGAAGAATCAGTAATCCCTAGAAACACGGAAGTGATCAAGAACACTAAAGTACAATGTAACCTTACTCTGGAGGAGTTATTGAAGGTAAAACCAGAATTGTGGAAACATGTAGCAAATCAATTCCCCGAGCTTGCTACTACTCCCTCACAAATAGGATCACATAAGAAGGTACCAGAGATACCCGTAGAAAAGATTGGAGATGTAAGCGAAGGAGAGGAAGGTAACACTTATCTTCCGATAAACCATCAGGGCTACACCACGAAAGCCATCTTAGATTCAGGAGCCGGAGTAGCCATAGCTACCACCGCCTTATGGAAACGTTGGGGTAAGCCAGCATTAAGACCCACCAGGATGAAGCTACAAATGGCTGATGGACACATAGAAAAACCATTAGGCCTACTAGAAGGCATATCTCTCACCACTTGTGGTGTAGAATTTGAGCATACTTTCGCCATTTGTGATTTTAGTAAAAACCATGCTTATGAGATGATATTGGGAGGACCATTCATGCGTCAGTTGCAAATTGTACAAGATTGAGGAACTAATTCGTTGTACTTGCAACATTTAGGAGTGACTACCAAAGTCAATCTTAAAGACTATTCACATAGAGACGTACCCCCAATACAATGGAATACCATCCATAAGACACCAGTAGAGACGGAATCCGTGCACTCATTAGAATCAGATCCTTCTTGGTTGCATGAGGATACTCATTTATGGATGTGTAAAGTAGCCAAACAAGAGGAAGAAAGGTTAGAAGCCAAGACCTTAGGTGCAGAACAACATCCAAGAACCCTTCAAGATCCAGCTTACGCACCTGTAGTATTCCCTGACGAAGAGTTTGAACCCCATGGTTGGGCAGAAATCCTAGCAACCATGGAGGTAGCCTGTTGGGAGTGATGGTTGGATGCACTCAAGAAATGAGTTGATGCTGCAAAACCTGCTTCACACCTGCCCTCCTTTGACTCCAGATATGCTTAGTACATTTGCTTAGCTTCCAAATGACACAAAGAAATCATATATGTACTTTGGAAATGGTTTCTGTAATGATCAAACCAAAACAGATAACTTGGTTTCTTTACAAACCCAAAAAACTTGCTATTTATGTAATGATACCTGCTTAGTGTTATGCTCAGTGTGACCAGCACACTTAAAATTGGAACAATTCCTTTTGGGAGTATTAAAGTAACTTAACAAGCTACCAATTACAAGTAGAATCACTTAAATTGATAAACCATACACTGAGAAATAAGTTTAGCAAAATTCTGATTACCCCCGACTTTTTAGGAACTCTGCAGACACAGACCAGTGTGCACTTCGAAGCCGATTTCTCCCCGATGGCTGAATGAAATCTTCTGAGATTTTGTATGCTTGTAGTAGACCTTAAGCTGGTTCCAATGAGCTATAGATCTCTTGATTTGGTTCAGTGAGCACTGAGAAATGCTCCTTGGAAGTTGATAGACTTGGAGTAGGAAACTCAGACAAAACAGAGATGATGAATGTAACTATTTGTATTATATCATATGAATGTACATTCCCATTGGCATGATAACCATAGCACAATGGTACTCAGAGGTGTAGGCTATGGAGTAGGCCTTACACACTCAAGAATGGTACAGAATAGCCTCGGGATTTGAACTGAAGTAACCGCGACTTTTGATTGCATCTTTTATAGAGAATGAGTTGAGATTTGAATTTGAATTCAAATTCAAATCTCCTATATTCTCTACTCTAAAAATAAGGAGATATTCTCTCCAATCATACCATCCAATTTCCACGACTCTAGTCAATTAAGTGTGTATACATAATGCCAAGTCATTTAGACTTTTACAAAGGAGTAAATGGTAAGAACATCTAAGCATATGTTCATATGAACCTTGCTTCAAGTGAAGCCCTGATAAAACACTTTGTCCAAGCTAGTCTTTCATGGTTCCAAAGTTCCAAGCCAATGTGTGAAGGCTTGTCTTGCACCAACAGCTCCCCCTCAAGCCAAACACTTTGGCTCAAGTCTTCATCTTCTTCATCTTTAGTCTTCAATCACATCCTGCAATCCAATCATGGATTTGAATCTGCATAACTTGTTTCCATCCAATGCCTTTGTAAGTAAATCTGCACATTGCATATTAGTAGACACATAAGTCAATTGTATATCTTTGCTTAGCAACTTCTCTCTCACATAGTGGTAATGAACCTCTATGTGTTTGGTTCTGGCGTGATATATTGGATTAGCTGCAAGGTGAAGAGAGCTAGTGTTATCTCCAAATATGATTGGAGGTCTAGTGTATAGACCTAACTCTGTATATAGAAGCTTCAACCATATAGCTTCTTGAGTGGCATTGGCAAGCCCTCTATACTCTGCCTCAGTGGATGACAATGCCACTGTAGGTTGCTTCTTGGCTGACCAAGAAATGGGCTTATCTCCTGCAAAACAAATGTAACCAGATGTGCTCCTCCTATCATCCTTGCATCCTGCCCAATCTGCATCTGAGTAAACTTTAATGTCAATATTTGATGTATAAGGAAAGTACAAACCATGACTTTGAGTTCCCTTCAGATACTTCAAGATCTTCTTTGCTGCCTCTAGGTGAGGTACCCTTGGTTTGTGCATGAATTGACTAAGCACACTAACTCCATATGCTATGTCAATTCTTGTCAAGGTAGCATAGTTCAAACTACCTACCATACTTTGGTATCCTGTGATGTCTTTGACTTCTTCTCCTTCATGAGCACTTAGCTTTAGGTTGACCTCCATTGGAGTAGTAGATACCTTAGCATCCTGCAAGCCAAACTTCTTGACCATATCCTGTACATACTTTTTTTGAGTGATGTAGATACCTGAATTTGTGTAGACCAATTCAAGACCTAAGAAATACTTTAATAATCCAAGATCACTGATCTTGAATTCTTTCATCATCTGTCCTTTGATATGTCTAATTCCCTGAACATCATTTCCTGTAATAATGATGTCATCAACATAGACACATAGATATATTACCTTTGTACTACTTCTCTTTATGAATAGAGAAGTGTCTGCCTTACTCATTACAAATCCTTGGTCTTGGAGATAGGTTGTCAATCTGTAATTCCATGCTCTAGGTGCCTGCTTCAAACCATACAGAGCCTTCTTCAATTTACAAACATAATGTACCTTTTTTGGATCTTCATAGCCAGGTGGTTGTGACATGTAGACTTCTTCAGATATCCATCCATTCAAGAATGCATTCTTCGCATCCAATTGGTACATGTTCCAATTCTTGGATGCAGCTACACTCACCAATATTCTGATAGTTGGCATCTTGGCCACAGGAGAAAATGTCTCCTCATAATCAATGCCTTGGGTTTGTGCAAAACCCTTGGCTACCAACCTAGCTTTGTACCTGTTTATTGTTCCATCTGAATTCTTCTTTAGTTTGTAGATCCATCTGGATCCTATCACCTTCATAGAGTCCTTCTTGGGTACCAAGTCCCAAGTATCACTTTCCTTGAGAGCTTCCATCTCTTCATCCATGGCTTCTTTCCATTCTGGTTTGGTAATTGCTTCTTCATAGGTACCTGGTTCTTCATTCAACAAGTCTTTTGCAAGATATACAGAATGTTTAGTTACAAGTGATGTGTCATACCCAAATCTGATAGGCTTCTTCTTTTCTCTCTGAGATCTCCTCATTGCTTGAGTTGAAGTTTCTGGTTTATCTTCTAATTGCTTCATCTTCATCTTTCCTTTGGACTTCCAAGCCTTGAACTCTTCAAGGTTTATTGTATTATCATCATCTGAGCTTGAATCTTCTTGCTGAGTTGGTTCTTCCTTAGTTAGCTTTGGAAAATCTTCTTCCATGTCATAGGGTAGACTAACTTTCCTGCATTCATTCTCATACCATGAGTCATTCTCATCAAAAATGACATCTCTACTTACCTTGAAACCTTTGTTGGTTGGGTTGTAGAATCTGTATCCCTTTTGGTTCAAATCATAACCAATGAAGATACATTTTTCAGCCTTGGGGTCTAGCTTTCCCCTTACCTGTGAGGGAATATGCACATATGCTACACAACCAAAGATTTTGCAATGATCCAGAAAAGGTCTCTTACCATGCCAAGCTTCATATGGTGTCATGCCATCAAGTGATTTGGATGGCAACCTATTGATGAGATAAGTGGCAGTGGATACACTCTCTGCCCAAAGATAGTTTGGTAACCTTTTTTCATTGAGCATAGACCTAGCTGTTTCTACTATGAGTCTATTCCTTCTTTCAGCTACCCCATTTTGTTCAGGTGAGTACCTTGTAGTGATCTCCCTTTTGATGCCTCTTTCCTGCAAGAAATCTTCAAACTCATTGGAGAAGTACTCTCCTCCACCATCTGACCTTAGCCTCTTCAAGCTTCTTCCTGTTTGATTTTCAACAAGTGCAAGATACCTCTTGAAACAATTAAACACTTCATCTTTATGCTTCATAAAGTATAAAATGGTCCACCTGCTATAGTCATCAATGAAGGACACATAATACCTTGAACCAGAAATGGAAGGGTCCTTGCTAGGTCCCCAAACATCTGTGTGTACCAAGTCTAGGTAGTCTTCATGCATGAAACCTTTCCTTGAATATGGTAATCTGTGAGACTTACCAAATTGACATGATCCACACTTGTAAATCATGTGTTGCTTGGACACATTAGGTATCCCAAGCACACATTGATCCCTGCACATTTGCTTTAGAGTCCTTTCACCTATGTGCCCTAATCTCTTATGCCATATCTCTAATTCTGAAAGTGTCTGATCCTTGTAATTATACAAAGAAATGTTCTTGGTATCTTCTAGTTCAAATGTAAATAATCTACCTGATTTCTCCCCTTTGGCTATCCTTCTGAATCCATGCTTTGGGTCCTCCACATATGCTCCATGTTGTGTGAATCTGACCTGCAAACCTTTCTCCACAATCTGACCAACACTCATTAGATTCTTGGTGATGGTTGGTACATAGAGTACCCTGCTCAATAGATTCTGGTTACCATCACATGTCTTCACATTTCCAATTTTGACAACAGAGTGTTTAGTGTCATCACCTGTTTGTACTTGATGTTTGCCTTTGGGTTCTTCCAAATCAGAAAGTAGTGCCACATTGCCAGCTACATGGTTAGAACATCCTGAATCAATATAAAATAAATGATCATCATTTGTACCTATCTTGGAGGTCATATTCATGATCAATAGGGAGTCATCCTTCTCCTCTGTGTAATTGTTGTAGTCTCTTCTATTTCTGAATCCACCTTGGTAGTTACCATTATGGTTGTTGTTGTAGTTGTTGTTGTATTGATTGTTGTATCCATTGTAGCTTTGATGTTGGTTGAATCTACCTCTCCCTTGAGAGTATCCACCTCTTGAGTAGCCTCTTCCTCTCTGATTCTTGTAGTTCTTGTAGCATTCATCTGTGGTATGATTGGACAATCCACAAATGTTGCATGGTGATCAGTTGTAGGGTCTCCCCCTACCTGACTTACCTCCTCTGCCTCTTCCTCTAGATGATCTACCTCTCCCTGCATAATTGGCTTGAGAGGTAGAACCTTCTTCATCCTGTTTCTTCCCTTTTCCTTTATCTTTAACTTTCTTATCAGTATAGAGAGCAGAGGGGTTATTACCTTTTGATTGATCTCCTGCCTTTGTAAACTTTGCTTCATGTGTAAATAGTTGGCCCATGAGTGTTGTGAGATCAGGGGTATGCATGTCCATATAGAGGTCCATTGCAGTGGTGAAACTTTCCCACTTATCATCTGCCTTGAGTCCATTTGTTACTTGCCTGACTATTTGTTCCTCTTCAATCTCCTCTCCAATGCTTGCTAGTTGGTCTGCCACATCTTTGATCTTTGTCACATACTCTGAGACTGATTTCTTGGGCTGCTTCTTAAGGGTTGTGAACTCAATCCATAATTGATTCTTCCTAGCCCTTGTGTTGGAAGAAAAGTAATTTGACAAGGTTTCCCAAGTCTCTTGGGAAGTCTTACAATTCCTTACATGAGGTAAAAGAAAGTCAGATATAGAGTTTAAGAGATAAGACCTTGCCAAAGCATCCTTTGCACACCATTGGTTGAGCCTTTCATGTTCATCCTTTGTGGGTAGTCCTCTAGTCTTGAATGAGGGCAATTCCTCATCTCCTGATCTGTATCCAAATAAGCTTCTCCCTTGTAGATAGGTCTTCATTCTCAATGACCAAGCCTGATAATTGTTTCTGTCCAATTTGTCAATGAAGGAAGGGAAACCATCACCCATGTTTACCTTCTTTGCTCTGATACCACTGTTGGGAGTGATGGATGGATGCACTCAAGAAATGAGTTGATGCTGCAAAACCTGCTTCACACCTGCCCTCCTTTGACTCCAGATATGCTTAGTAAACTTGCTTAGCTTCCAAATGACACAAAGAAATCATATATGTACTTTGGAAATGGTTTGTGTAATGATCAAACCAAAACAGATAACTTGGTTTCTTTACAAACCCAAAAAACTTACTATTTCTGTAATGATACCTGCTCAGTGTTATGCTCAGTGTGACCAGCACACTTAAAATTGGAACAATTCCTTTTGGGAGTATTAAAGTAACTTAACAAGCTACCAATTACAAGTGGAATCACTTAAATTGATAAACCATACACTGAGAAATAAGTTTAGCAAAATTCTGATTACCCCCGACTTTTTAGGAACTCTGTAGACAGAGACCAGTGTGCACTTCGAAGCGGATTTCTCCCAGATGGCTGAATGAAATCTTCTGATATTTTGTATGTTTGTAGTAGACCTTAAGCTGGTTCCAATGAGCTATAGATCTCTTGATTTGGTTCAGTGAGCACTGAGAAATGCTCCTTGGAAGTTGACAGACTTGGAGTAGGAAACTCAGACAAAACAGAGATGATGAATGTAACTATTTGTATTATATCATATGAATGTACATTCCCATTGGCATGATAACCATAGCACGATGGTACTCAGAGGTGTAGGCTATGGAGTAGGCCTTACACACTCAAGAATGGTACAGAATAGCCTCGGGATTTGAACTGAAGTAACCGCGACCTTTGATTGCATCTTTTATAGAGAATGAGTTGAGATTTGAATTTGAATTCAAATTCAAATCTCCTATATTCTCTACTCTAAAAATAAGGAGATATTCTCTCCAATCATACCATCCAATTTCCACGACTCTAGTCAATTAAGTGTGTATACATAATGCCAAGTCATTTAGACTTTTACAAAGGAGTAAATGGTAAGAACATCTAAGCATATGTTCATATGAACCTTGCTTCAAGTGAAGCCCTGATAAAACACTTTGTCCAAGCTAGTCTTTCATGGTTCCAAAGTTCCAAGCCAATGTGTGAAGGCTTGTCTTGCACCAACATAGCCATCAATGAAGAACAATGGACACCCCACTATGACGAGGATGGCTATGACATTTCAGTTTTCACGATAGAGCCAATCATGTGCGATGCAATTTTAGAAGAGTGTGAACCTAGCACTGATGCATTTGAGGATGCAAGCGATTTTGATTTAGAATCAATTATCATGGACCCACCCTTTGCATCAGAGCAAGAATATTTCTACGAAGTAGAGACTCACTCTCAGAGACACGAGGAAATTATGAATGAGGTGAGGTTAGCCACGGAAGTGACTACTAAGAGTGAAGGCAAGAAAAGAAAGAAGAAAGAAACCATGTCAGAAAAAGAAGAGTCTTTGTTTGAAGTACCCGAGAACTTCAAGAAATATGAAATCAAAGATAGAAGAATCATGGTACGAATGCCTAATAGAAAGGCGAATGACGGTCAAGTATATGATAACCGAGAGAAAACCAAGAAAATAATAGTTGCTATCGAAGGAGAAGAAGAAAAATGTACATACATAGGGCATGATTTGACAACTGAAGAAGAAGAAGAGCTAGTTGCCCTATTGCGCGAATATAGAGATGTTTTTGCGTGGAGTTACAAAGATTTGAAAGGAGTAGATCCAGATATATGTTCTCATAGAATCCCTATGACTCCAGATGCAAAACCGACAAAACAGAAACCGTACACGTACAACGATAAATACGCTACGAAGATTAAAGAGGAGATAGATCGCTTGATAGAAGCAGGATTTATTTACGAAATTGAGCATACCGAATGGGTATCCCCCATTGTGGTTGTGCCCAAGAAGAATGGAAAATTGTGTGTGTGTATTAACCTTAAAAAAGTTAATGCCGCAACGATTAGAGACAATTATCCTCTTCCTATCACGGAACATCTATTGGAAAGAGTTGCGGGCAAGGAAGTTTACAACTTTCTTGATGGATTTTCAGGCTATAATCAAGTAGCCATTGCTCCAGAAGATCAACACAAGACGGCATTTGCCACTGAATGGGGCATATTTGCATTTCGTGTGATGCCATTTGGCTTAACAAATGCACCCGCCACTTTCCAGCGACTCATGTGTCATGTTTTCAAGGAATTCTTACGCAAGAGCTTGGAAGTTTATGTCGATGACTTATGTGCACATTCAAATGTAAGACAAACACATATCCCAGAGTTAAGGCAAATATTTGACAAATGTCGAGAATATCAGGTTTGTTTGAACCCAGAAAAATGCGTTTTCATGGTCAGACAAGGCAAAATTCTAGGACACATTGTGTCAAAAAATGGAATCTCTACGGATGAAGAAAAGGTGAAAGTAATTGCAGAATTACCTAGACCAACTAATGTGAAAGAGGTACAAGCCTTTATGGGCCATTGCGGATATTATAGGAGATTCATACACATGTATGCAATCATAGCCAAGCCTTTGTACTCTCTTTTAACCAATTTTGAATGGACAAATGAATGTGAAAATTCATTCAACGAACTTAAAAGACGTTTGTGCTCAGCACCTATATTGACTACCCCAGATTGGAGTAAGCCATTCCATGTACATGTGGATGCATCCAATTACGCCATAGGATGTGTGTTAGCACAACCCACGAATGAAGGTAACATAGATCTCCCCATAGCTTACGCAAGCAGACAATTGAACGCAGCAGAAAGAAATTACACCACGACGGAACGAGAAGGATTAGGGATGATCTACGCAGTAAAGAAGTTTAGGCACTATTTGTTGGCCAACAAATTCAAGTTCTTTACAGATCATCAAGCACTATTGTACTTAGTCAACAAACCATGTAACACCGGACGATTGATACGTTGGTTTCTATTACTCATGGAATATGACTTTGAAGTCGTAGTCAGGAAAGGAAAGACACATCTTAGAGCTGACCACCTTTCAAGATTAACCTCAGGAGAAGCTCCTCAAGGAGTAGCGGATGATCTACCAGATGCATACTTGTTTAACCTTGAGATAGCACCAGAATGGGCTAAGCCTATAGTCCCTATTCTCACGTACGGACCCAAGAATCCTAGGATAAAGATCAAAGAGGGAGAGATTACCAAGTCTCAGAGATACCAAATAATGGCAGGAAGCATATATAAACAGGATAATCAAAAGATTCTTGCTTGTTGTGTAGATGAATCAGAACATGCGAATTGGTTGCAATTAGCACACATAGGTGCACTACAGCAACATCATTCAAAACATCAAACATTACAGACTCTGCATAGACTAGGATTATATTGGCCTATGATGGAAGCAGATATCTACAGGTTGTGTAAGGAATGCAATGTTTGTTGTGAAAGACCACCAGTAGAGCATGCTACATTATATCACGTGTCTCTCACACCAGACTGGAGTGAACAATTAGTGACATACTTGAGGACGAAGACATTCCCTCAAGGAATGACTTTAGCACGACAACGCAGTCTAGAGCAGGAAGCTCACGACTATTCACTTATTGGCGATAATCTATACAAAAGAGGACGAGATGGATATCTAAGACAATGTGTTCATGAGAGCGATTATCTGGGCATACTAGAGACTGCACACCAAGGTGTTGCAGGAGGTCATTTTGGACCCGATAGGATAATCAAAGCCATCCTCTTTGCAGGATTATGGTGGCCCACTCTTCACATGGATGCTCATACCTATGTAAAGAGATGTGATGTGTGCCAAAGAACTCAGTTTCCTACTCGCAGAGATGAAATGCCATTGAAACCCATGATGGGCGGACGTGCGTTTTCTAAGTGGGGTATAGACTTTGTAGGACCCATTAACCCCCCTGCAAAAGGTACACATGCGGAATACATTATTGTTGCCACAGACTATCTTACGAAATGGGTAGAGGCAAAAGCCACGAAAAAGAATGATGCACACACAACTGCAAAATTCTTATTTGAGAATGTCTTTACAAGATATGGACTGCCTATAGAGTTAGTGAGCGATCAAGGCACTCACTTTCTAAACCAAGTCATTGAATATTTGTTACAGGATTTTATGGTGATTCACAAGAAATCCGCACCATATCATCCTCAGGCCAATGGTCAGGCTGAAAGCACTAATAAGATCCTTTGTAACGTACTGACGAAACTCGTGAACAACAAACGTTCAGATTGGGACAAACAGTTACACCATGCTGTTTGGGCATATCGAGTGGCCTACAAGACCGTACTCAATGCAACTCCCTTTCAGATGGTTTTTGGTCAGAATGCTGTGCTTCCTTTGGACTTTTTGATACCGACCCTTAAGGTTGCACAAGAACATCAGTGGACCGGCCATGAATTATCAGCGAGAATAATGGACTTGGAACGATTAGGAGAAACCAGGCTAAAGGCAGCAGCAGGAATATATGCAGCGAAGAAGCGACAGAAAGCATATTTTGATGCACATGTGAAAGATAAAGGCCTAAAAGAAGGAGATTTAGTTCTAGTATATACGCTAAAGCAACACGCACGTAAGTTAGAAAAGTGAGGTTATGGACCTATGATCATTAACAGACTCTCAACAAGTGGAGCAGTACAATTAGCCACTTTAGAAGGAGATATAATGCCTAATTATATTAGTGGCTGTAGAGTCAGGCTATATCAGGAACCTCTTACTGAGGATATGCTTAGACGACTCACGTTGGCAAAGAAGCATAAGGAGGAAGAAAATAGAATACGAGTGGAAGCTCAGGCAGAAGCAATAGAACGCATTAAACGCATGAAGTTAAGAAGACAAGGACTAGGGAGAGAACATTATAACCATCAGGAAACTACACCCAGATATCCCATGGCCATGTGTCAAGTAAAGTCAACCACTCATCCTAGTATAGTGGACAGGAGACCATTCATTACAGTCAGGCTAGAGCACGACAACCCTTGCCAAGAGCTCAGGGCTTTAATTGACTCAGGTGCTACGGCTAGTGCTATTAGATGGTCCCACTATAAGGATTCAGGAATAGAAATGCGGCCAATTGAGGCATACCTCATAGGCCTAGGAGGCATGGAAACCCCTTGCATGGGTGAGGTGGACCTTCCTATCCTCATTAAGGATGTGACCATGACAGCGAAGCTACTAGTGTGCCATGATGACGACCTGATAGAACCCCTAATCCTTGGCCAAGATTGGCTATACGATCACTCAGTGGACCTAAATCTTAGACAAGGCTCCATACAGATTGGAACCTTAGAACAGAAGCGAGTGATACCGCTTGACTTCCCTAACGGCATTCCGATTGAGGTTTGTAACCCTAGACCCTATGAAATGCATGCGACGAAAGACCGGGAGATCTTGGATCAGACCAGTCACGTTACGTCTACACCAACCCACTCGGGCTTGGCTATGGACAATTGTCAATTAGAAGGACGACAGGAGATCTTCCCTGGGGCTTCCTGCAAACTAGAAGGGGCAGCTACCCAACCGCTAGGGCAGATGAACACAATCAGCGGTCAGGTGGGTTGCATCAGCGGCCAAATGAGCACAACACCCTGCGGTGCTCATCCTTCCAAACTTGCTGCGGACTGGCCTAGATTAAAGATAAAGAACGAATCACTTCCTAATGGGCAGGTCACGCAAGTGTTGGATCTCCCTTCTTTTCCAAAGCAGAGCGTCCAATGGACCTCTCAAACCCAACCACGAAGGAGTCAACCACAACAGAGGAACCCAGACCGACGACATCACCAGACAAGGCAAGGAAAGCAGCAGTATCAACATCACAGAACAAGTGGCACGAAACAAATATGGGTGCCAAAAGGATAGCAACCACAGGCTATTGGCAACACTGGAGACGAGAATAGGACAAAGTTTCAACAAAAGCAGAGTCAGCATCCCAAGTCCCCTCGATCGTCTTCTACACGTACCAGTACTCGACAGATTTGGATCGCCAAGAAATATCTTATCCATAGACCCACACCCATGCAGATTTGGGTACCCAAACAATGTATTATAGCCCAACCCTCTATTAATGTAATATATACCCCTAAGAAATCTGTCCATCCCTCAATACCACCAAACCCGATACCACTTTTTGTCCCTCAGCAGAAACACACCACCCACTCAAAGACTCTTAGGAAATGGATACCGAAACGTATCCAGACGTCTTCTTGTACCCCATTATCTAACAATTCTCCCACCCCGTTTAAACTCCACCCTTGTAATAATTCACCCTCAACCGAACCTTGTATAAATTCACACACCATAACCCCACATCATGCATAATAACGGCTCATCAAGAATTGTATGCATAATCTGAACCATGTAGGTGTCTAGAGACCTGCATTAGTTTTGCAAACAATCATTGCATTAATCACTTCACGACACTTGGCTACACGGGTTACACATCGGTTATGGAAAGGGATTGCGGTCTCACCTTAATGGGATCATAATTAATTTCCATACTAATGTGTTAATCTTTTGTAGCAGATCTTTTCCATTAGCTCATCAGTCATCATGCAAACCGAAGCAGGACCATCGGAAGCAGGCCCCAGCGTAGCTGCAGTGCCCCTCAATGTTTTACGAGCAGAACCCCACCCGACTGCTCCACCGCCAGAGTTCCAAGGATTTCCGGGACCCATGCCAATCGATAACCCACCTATGGGATACACAGAGAAGATACACCGTAACTCTCACTGGTTCCAAGGCCTAGCAGGACCATTAGCTGATGCTGACTTCATTTTTGAAGCAAATATGACATTTGATGCTCGCACATGGGGCAAGTATTAATTCTTCTCAAGAGAATTCGAAGGCCTACAGAACACACAGGACTTAACTCATGTTTGGGCCAGAGCCGGCTTCACGGAGTATTTTAGTGATCCTCTGCCAAAACCTGACTTTTATAGGTGTTATTACTTAATCACCACTTTGCTAGCCTCAGAGAATAAGGACATCCCAGGAACCTTTATTCTGCCTTCTTTAGTGGATGATCCACCTTACAAAAGATTTTATCTTTCGAAGGATTTAATCAGAGCGGCCATCAAGATTCATGGAACACACACTCCAACGGAGAAAGAACGGCTAGTCCTAGAGCAGATGAAACGTGGTGACGTAACTAAGTGGGAGGATATTTCTGCTATAACACCTGAGCTCTCTAAGCCATTACGGATATGCATGCAGCATTTTGCTTTCCCAGCTCAGGATCGTTTTACCATGCCCCACAAGAGAATCTGGTTTGGATTATACTTAGCATGCACTGGACCGCAGACTGTTGATCTAGCCAGCTGGATCATTGATCAGCTCTATTTGGCACAACATAGGTGGGAGCGAAAGAAGGTAATCAATGGGTGCTGCGCCCTCACCAGGATCATATATATGTGCTTGGCATATGATTTACCCATAGAGCGTGCCATGACCAGTGAGGAACTGAAAGCATTCAAAGGGACCACTAGGAAGGCTAGAAAGTCTAGCAAAGGCAGAGCCGGAAAGCGGATGAGAGGTACTATCCCGTGCCTACAAGTCCCAGAATCACCCTCGCCACAACCATCTCCAGAGCAGTCACCAACAGCAGCCACTCCCACAGTACAACCTATTCGCATAAGGTTATCTAGACCAGTGGTAACGGAGGGCACCACCAGTACTGTCGCACCCCAAGCAGCCACAACCATAGAACCTATCACCACAGCAGCTGAACTTCCCACCACTATCGGTGCGGAAGCTTTCTCTTTTCCAATACCGCATTTAGAACCAGGACAAGCAGAGCCACTGGACCAAATGTTTGATTTTGAGATGCCCGATGCATTCTCCAATGAGTTCCAGTTTTCAGAAGGACAAATGTTTTCTCAAGAATTTGAAAGGCCTAGCTACCCTACCACACCCAGGGATCAGCCACAAGGACAGGTCGTGTCCAGCTCTGATGACGAAAGGACACCAACCGATGACGACGAAGGAGACGACGAAGCTAGCCAGGGAACACATGAATCCCAAGAGCAGGAACAGACAGATGGCCAAGGCCAACAAACAGACACACATGGCGACACAAGTACCCATGAAGATGAAACTTACGAAGCAGCAGCTTACACTCTAGCTATCAAGAAGCTGTATAGAACGATGGAAAAAGTTTGGGCACACAAGAAGCTGACAGAGGAAGAGAGCCAAAAAATAATAGAACAAGAACTTGTCACAGGCGGATTCGAAGACGCATATATCAAAGGATTCAAAGAATTAGTCCAATCAGTAGGCTCCAACGAGGCACTCAGGTACTTGCAACGAAAGCCACTGCCACAGTTTGACCCCCACAGAGTACGACTACTTTCAAAGCCCGGCGAATACATTCGTGTACCAACCGGAGCACAATCTTCAGAACAAGCCAGGGAGGCACGCCTCGTCCCCGAAAGTTCATTGGCCGTAGAAACGATCTTTGTAGATTCCCCACCCCGCGCTACAGCTGTACAAACCGCAGTAGTCACTGAAGTACCGACCACCCCAACCGCTCCTCTCTCACCACCCGTCCATCCAGCCTCCCCTCTTCACCCTCCTTCCCCCAGACCCACATCTTCATTCGCCGGTGGTGTTGCAGAAACCGTCTTTACGACCACTCACCCCACAATTCCCGTGCCCATTAGCCCTAATCTACCCCTTCCCACACCCACCTTTCTATCCAACCCATTCCTTCATCAATCTTTTTCATCTTTCCCCACAACTCCAAGACCCCTTTTCCCTTTCCCCCCGCCATTAACCTTCTCCCCCGTCTCACCTCCCCGACCCACTGTAACCCCTCTTTCCCCTTTCCACCAAGCTGCTCCAGCCAGCCCCCCTGTAAATTACCCCTCAACATTTGTAAATCCTGTATTTACACCAGCACGAGCACCCACGATCACACCAATATTCACGGTCACCGCACTAGACACGTCCACTAACATGGACATCTCACCACCCGCTGCACCATCACTACCTTCACTCACGGCACAAACATTTTTAGGCACATCCCAATTTTTAACAATCACTACATCATCCACCTTCCCATCCCCATTCCCCGTTCCCGTTGCATCTACACCAACTGCATCTTCATTTAGCACCCCGTTAATACTATCACCCATTGTATATAATGCATTCCGACAGATGTTCATGTGTATGACGCAAGTAAGAGATGAGTTCACATCTCTTGGTGATAATTATCAGCAGCTGCAGAGGACAACCAATGACTTACAGTCGCAGCTTAATTTATTGTCTATTGAGAATGCCTCCCTGAACACCCGCTACCAGGAATTACGCGAGGCATATCACAAATTGGAGCTAGAAAGCGAAGAAAAGACCAAGGAAGCCACTGCTGACTTGGATAATTTATTAAGAGCCCAGACAGTCCGCAATGCAACGCTAACACGAAACATGGGCTTACTAAGAAGACACCTAGCCATAGCAAAAGAGGAGAACCAGAGACTCCAAGACCAGAATAGAGAGAATTTGGAAGTGGCATTGGACCATCCAGAACAACCCTTAAGTCCTAGCAGATTCAAGGCAATCCCATCCGAAGCAATGAAGATGTTGCTAGAAGACCATGTTCGACTGCTCGAGGACTATGATCGGATGAACGAAGAGCATCAGAAGTTAAAGGAAGATCACAAGCTACTACAGCTCAGAGAACCGGCAACACAACAAGTATAAGTAGCAGCAGAAGTACCAGAACCTGTGGACCCCTCTCCTGACCTCCTAGAGGAACTCAACTCATTACGGGCCCAGGTATCGACCCTTGAATCAAGGATTGCAGTATATGAAGCGCCACCAAGGCCAGATTCCCCACCTGAGCTTCCAGCTGACGAAGAAACGGTCGCCATCCCGGTGGAGGAAACATTTGAAGAGGCATACGAGCCACAGCCCATCCCAGGCGGACGCGTCACGGCCGAGGGCCAGATGACGTATGAACTTCTGACCCCCGTGTGGATGAAGACTATTGAGGAAATTGGAACAACGCACTCAGCTAGAGTCGAGGCCCAGCTACATGCTATGGCCATGATCGAAGAAAGAATTTTGCAATCTCCCTACTTTGCTCAATTGGCCCCACGCAGGTACATATCCGGGCATGAGCTTCAATACAAACCTTACTTCATGCTAATGGCCGAATACCAGCTGGCCATAGAGAAGCGAACTGGCAAGAAGCCATCACATGCAACTCAATTTGAGCCTGAAGACTTGCCACTGGATGCGCAACAAGGCACTATTTATCAACCAGATTGGCGTACACGTCTTTTACAGGAGTACCCTGAAATGATGAGCACATGGGTTAAGGCACCTTTACATTTAAAATACAATCCGTGTTGGGGACCAGTGCCACAACGCCGCTCCTGGACTGCCTTTGCTATTAAGGTACAAAACAATAAGCAGTGCCAAGACTGGTTGAATTATCCCTATTTTAAGCCACCCATTGAGTTACCAACTGTTGGATACATGATGGCTACAATTCGCAACTGGCTCCCTAGATTAAAGCATATGGATGATATAGCGGCGCATATGACTGTCAAAATCTTTGACATGATGCAAATGATTTTTAAAGTCTTCCGACGCGTCAAGGCACCACATGTCAACCCCCCGGGCTTTGAGCATGGCAATTTCGATCTGGTATACGATATGAGTACAACGCCATCGCTACGGGTTTGTTATGCCTGGCACTGCAGAATAAAGTACCTACCGGCGTGCTACAAGCAGACATTCGAAGAGATGTTCACAACCGGCTTTTGGGAATACCATTCAGAGGTATTCATAAGCAGGCCTACACATTTATTACAATTATTTGCTTGTGAACGAATGGTCTATTCCACACACTATCAGCTCCCGTCACCGGAAGAACCCCAACCTATCGACTGGGAGAAACTCGAGGCAGACCTGGCCCGAGGCATTCGTATCTCCGAGCACACCCTCGCTCAAGACCTCCTATAGAACTATATACGGCAGACCTCACAGCAAGGTTCTGTCAGGGACGACAGAAGCGAGAGGGAGGGGGGTGTTGGAAGCAGCTAGAGGCACAGACGACACGGAAGCATGTAACGATAGAGCAAGGAGCCAGTCGAATCGTTTTTCAAATAATTATGTTTTCCAATACTTTCCAAAAACCTCCAACAGTGATTTTTATCACTATTGTAACATATGTAACATAGAAAACCCTATTTTGTAATCCATAGCTCCATTTTGTGCAAGCCGAGGAGTCCTCGAGCTTGAGGAGCTTAGGTAGAATGCGCGTACCAATTTTCGTTATTTTTAGACATCGTTTACCCTTCCAAATAGCATCCAGGACCTAATTTTTAACTATGCCGGTCACTAGATGTGAAACCGGTCAAAACTAGTCTAGAAACTATAAAAAGAGCTAGAGAGCTCATTTTTGAGGGTAGCTAGTGTGAGCTTAGAGCTATTTTGAACTTGTAATAGTGTTCTTGAGTAATAGAGCTAATTTCTCACCTTCCATTGTGTCTTGCTTGTCTCTTCATTGTGTGTGTGTATGTGTGTGTGCATCTTTGTGCTTCTCACCTTCACTCTCACATCATCTCACATTCACGATCTTCATATCACTCCTATCTCTTCCGCGGATTGACATTAAGGAGGTAAAGCTTCTTAACGTGGTTCTCACCATTGTGCTAGAGCAACAATAGGCCTCGCGTAGCTCTTGGTAGCGGGTGTTAAGCAATGCATTCTCGATTGATAAGGAATTTAGCTGCAACTGTAAATCGTTCGTTGTCTGCTGCAGCGTCTGGTAACTAGTTCCAAGAGATGCAAACTCATCTCGCACTTGGGTCATGCATGTGAACATCTGACAAAATGCAGTGTCGATGATGGATGATAAAATTAATGGTGTAGTGAATGTAGATGCTGTTTGTGTGGGTGTCGATGCAAGGGGAAAGGGAAATGGGGATGGGAATGGGAATGTGGATGCAGTGGTGATTGTGGAAAAAAGTAATGTGCCTAAATATGGTGGTGCAATGGGAGATGTGAGTGGTGGTGCAGTGGGAGTTGATATATCCATGTCACTAGATGTGGTGTCGAGTGCCGTGACTGTGAATAGTGGAGTGAATTGGGTGCATGCGTGGGTGTAAATACAGGAACTACAAAAGTGGCAGAATAATTTACAGAGGGGATCTCTTGTACTACTTGGTGGAAAGGGGAAAGAGAGATTACAGTGGGTCGGGGAGGTGAAACTGGGGAAAAAGTCAATGGAGGTGGAAATGGAAATAGTTGTCTTGGAGGTGTAGGGAAGGAAGGGAAGGATGGATGGAGAAATGGGTTGGATAGAAAGGTGGATGTTCGGACAGGTAGGCTAGGTTGCGTAGGTATAGAAAGGGTTAGAGGAATCGAAGCAACAAAGGCTTTTGGTGCTGCACTGTCGAAGGATGTGGATGCTCTAGGAGAGGCAGGGTGTATAGGAGAGACTGGAGGGATGGGAGGTGAAGGAGGAGCGATTGGTGTGGTGGGTACTTCCGTAACAATGGTGGTATGTACAGTAGTAGTGTCGGGCAGGGAGTCGATGATGATTGTGTCTTCTGCCAAAGATTCCTCAGGGATAAGATGGGCTTCCTTGGCCTGTTTTGAAGATTGGCCATCTGTTGGTACATGGATGTATTGACTTGGTTTGGATAATAACCGAACTCGGCATGGGTCAAACTGCCGGAGTGGTTTTCTCTGCAAATATCTTAACGCTTCATTTGTGCCTACTAACTTAACTAGTTCTCTAAAGCCTTTGATGTACACTTCTTCGAAGCCTTTTGTGACGAGTTCCTATTCTATGAGAGCTTGGCTTTCTTCCTCAGATAGCTTTTTACACGCCCAAACTTTTTCCATGGTTCGGTATAGCTTCTTAATCGCCAAGGTGTAGGCATCTACTTCAAATGTTTCATCTTCATAAGTACTGGTGTCACCTTGGGTGTCAGTATGTTGTTCTTGTTCATCCGTCTGCACATGCTCTTGGGAGTCATGAGTGCCCTAGCTGGCTTCATCATCTCCGTCGTCATCATTTGTTTCTGTCCTTTCTTCTTCTGAGTTGGATACGAATTGTCCTTGTTGTTGATCGGGTGGAGTGGTAGGGTAGCTTGGTCGTTCATATTCTTGAGAGAAAAATTGTCCTTTCGAAAACTGAAATTCATTTGAAAAGGCATCTGGCATTTCAAAATCAAACATTGTATCCGTTGGTTCTGCTTCTAGGTTGGGTATCGTAAAAGAAAATGCTTCTGCACCAATAGTGGTCGAAACTTCTGCTGCAGTGGTGGTAGGTTCCTGGACAGTGGTAGCCTAAGAAATAACTGCACTGGTTGTGCCTTCTGTAATAACTGGTCGTGACAGGTGTATGCGAATGGGTTGTATCACTGCTAGGGGTTCCGTAGGAGATTGCTCTGGAGATGGCTGGGGTGAAGGGGATTCTGGGACTTGTAGGCATGGGATAGTTCCCCGCATGCGCTTTCCTGTGCATCCCTTGCTAGATTTTCTAGCTTTCTTGGCCTTCCCTTTAAACTCCTTCAACTCCTCACTCATCATACCACCCTCTATCGGCAAGTCGTATGCCAAACACATATAAACAATGCGCGTGAGAGCACAACATCCATGGATGATCTTTTTTCTTTCCCATCTGTGTTGTGCTAGATGCAACTAGTCAATAATCCAACTTGCTAGATCTACCATGTGGGGGCCAATGCATGATAAATACAATTCAAACCAAATACGTTTGTGGGGTATGGTGAATCGGTCCTGAGCTGGGAATGCAAAGTGCTGCATGCATATCCGTAAGGGTTTTGATAGCTTAGGTGTGATTCCAGAAATGTCTTCCCATTTGGTAACATCCCCACGCTTCATAGGCTCTGGAATTAGCCTTTTGCGCTCTATCGGCATGTGAGTTCCATGTATCTTGATTGCAGCTCTAATCAAATCTTTCGAAAGATAAAACTTCCTAAACGGTGGGTCATTTACTAAGGATGACAAAATGAAGGTGCGTGGCAAATCCTTATTCTCAAAAGCTGTCAATGTGGTTACCAAGTAATAGCATCTGTAGAAATCTGGTTCAAGTAACGGATCACTGAAGTATTCTGTGAAGCCTGCTCTCACCCAAACATGCTTTAAATCTTCCGTCTTCTGGAGCGCTTCAAACTCTCTAGAAAAGAATTGGTACTTTCCCCATTTGCTATTGTTAAAGGTCAAATTGGCATAAAAAAATGAAGTCTGCACTTGCCAAGGGTCCTGCTAGACCTTGGAACCAGTGTGAATTGCGATGGACCTTTTCTGTGTATCCCCTAGGAGGGTCATCGATTGGCATAGGTCCTGGGAATCCTTGAAATTCTGGCGGTTGTTTTGTGGGATGAGGCTCTGCCAGTAATTCACCAATATTTACTGTAGGTACACTAGGGCCAGCTTCAGATGGTCCTTCTGCCTGAATGATGAGTGATGCGAGTGTGGAGAAGATCTGCTACAAAAGATTAACACATTAGTATGGAAATTAATCATGATCCCATTAAAGTGAGACCGCAATCCCTTTCCATAACTGATGTGTAACCCGTGTAGACGAGTGTTGTGAGGTGATGTATGGGATGATGTTTGCAAAACTAGTGCAGGTCTCTAGACACCTACATGCTTTAGATAATGCATACATTTCTTGATGAGATGTTATTACAAGTGATTTTAGGTTATAGTGTGTGGATTTGTACAAGGTTCAGTTGTAAACGAGTTATTACAAGGTTGGATATTAGTCAAGGTGGGAGTCATGTTAGACAATGGGTTTTGAGGAGACAACTGGATACGTTTCGGTATCCACTTCCTAAGAGTTTCTGAGTGGGTGGAATGTTTCTTCTGAGCAACAAAAGGTGCTATGGGGTGTGTTGGTATTGAGGGGTGAAAAGATTTCTGAGGGGTATATATTACATGGCTTGAGGGTTGAGCTATAATACATTGCTTGGGTACCCAAATCTGCGTGGGTGTGGGTCGATTCGTAAGGTACTTCTTTGCAATCCAAATATGTTGAATGTTCGTACTCGTAGAAGAAGGTTGAGGAGACTTTGGATACTGCCTCTGCTTCTGCTTTAACTTCTTCCTATCATTGTCTGCATTGTTGAATTCAGGTAGTGCTCTTTGTCCTTTTGGCACCCATATTTTTCGCGTGCCTCTTGCTTTGTGATACTAATACTACTGCTTTCTTTGTGTCGTCTGGTTGGTTCGTCGGTCTGGGTTCCTCCGTTGTGATTGAATCCTTTGTGGTTGAGGTTGAGAGGTCCGATGGACACTCTACTTTGGAAAAGAAGGGAGGTCCAACACTTGCAAAACCTGTCCATTAGGTAGTGCTCCGTTTTGCACTATTAATCTAGGCCAGTCCGCAGTAAGTGTGGAAGGATGGGCACTGCAGGGTGTTTTGCCCATGTGGTTGTTGATGCAGTCCACCTGACCGCTGATGCAACCCACCTGACCCATCTGTTGGGTGGTGACCCCTTCTAATTTGCAGGAAGACCAAGGGAAAATCTCTTGACGTTCTTCTGAATGGCAATTGTCCATCGCCAAGCCCACATGGGTTGGGGTAGATGTAGCGTGACTTATCTGACCAAAGATCTTCTGGTCCTCCATCACATGCGTTTCATATGGTCTAGGGTTACATACCTCAGGCGGAGTGTTGTTAGGGAAGTCAAGCGGTAGCACTCCCTTATGATCTAAGGTTCCAATCTTTAAGGAGCCTTGTCTAAGATTTAAGTCCACTGAGTGATCGTATAGCCAATCTTGGCCAAGGATTAGGGGTTCTATCAGGTCATCATCATGGCACACTAGTAGCTTCACTGTCATGGTCACTTCGTTTATGAGGATAGGAAGGTCCACCTCACCCATGCAAGGGCTTTCCATGCCTCCTAGCCCTATGAGGTATGCCTCAATTGGCCGCATTTCTATTTCTGAGTCCTTATAGTGGGACCATCTAATTGCACTAGTCACAACTCCTGAGTCATTTAAAGCCCTGAGCTTTTGGCAAGGGTTGTCGTGCTCTAGCCTGACTGTAATGAATGGTCTCCTGTCCACTATGCTAGGATGAGTACTTGACTTTACTTGACACATGGCCATGGGGTATCTGGGTGTTGTTTCCAGATGGTTATAATGTTCTCTCCCTAGTCCTTGTCTTCTTAGCTTCATGCGCTTAATGCGTTCTATAGCTTCTACCTGAGCTTCAGCTCATATTCTATTTTCTTCCTCCTTACGCTTCTTTGCCAATGTGAGTCGTCTAAGCATATCCTCAGTACGAGGTTCCTGATATAGCTTGACTCTGCAGCCACTAATGTAATTAGGCATTATGTCTCCTTCTAAGGTGGCTAATTGTACTGCTCCACTTGTCGAGAGTCTGTTAATGATCATAGGTCCATAACCTCGCTTTTCTAGTTTTCGTGTGTGTTGTTTCAACGTATACACTAGGACAAAATCTCCTTCTTTTAAGCCTTTATCTTTCACATGCGCATCAAAATAGGCTTTTTGTCACTTCTTTGCTGCATATATTCCTGTTGCTGCTTTTAGCCTGGTTTCTCCTAATCATTCCAAGTCCATTATCCTGGATGATAATTCATGCCCGGTCCACTGATGTTCTTGTGCAACCTTAAGGGTCAGTATCAAGAAGTCCAAAGGAAGCACAACATTTTGACCAAAAACCATCTGAAAGGGAGTTGCATTGAGTACGATCTTGTACGCCACTCGATATGCCCAAAAAGCGTTGTGTAACTGTTTGTCCCAATCTGAATGTTTGTTGTTCACGAGTTTACAAAGGATCTTGTTGTACTTTCTGCTTGACCATTGGCCTGAGGATGATATGGTGTGGATTTCTTGTGAATCACCATAAAATCTTGTAACAAATATTCAATGACTTGGTTTAGAAAGTGAGTTCCTCGATCGCTCACTAACTCTATAGGCAATCTATATCTTGTAAAGACATTTTCAAATAAGAATTTTGCAGTCGTGTGTGCATCATTCTTTTTTGTGGCCTTGGCCTCTACCCATTTGGTAAGATAATCTGTCGCAACAGTAATGTATTCAGCATGTGTACCTTTTGCAGGAAGGTCAATGGGTCCTACAAAGTCTATACCCCACTTAGAAAATGCACGTCCTCCCATCATGGGTTTCAATGGCATTTCATCTCTGCGAGTAGGAAATTGAGTTCTTTGGCACACATCACATCTCTTAACATAGGTATGTGCATCCATGTGAAGAGTGGGCCACCATAATCTTGCAAAGAGGATGGCTTTGATTATCCTATCAGGGCTAAAATGACCTCCTGCAACACGTTGGTGTGAAGTCTCTAGTACGCTCAAATAATCGCTTTCATGAACACATTGTCTTAAGTATCCATCTCGTCCTCATTTGTATAGATTGTAGCCAATAAGTGAATAGTCTTGAGCTTCCTGCTCTAGACTACGTTTTCGTGCTAAGGTCATTCCTTGAGGGAATGTTTTCGTCCTCAAGTACGTCACTAAAGTCCTCAAGTACGTCACTAAAGGTTCACTCCATTCTGGTGTGAGAGACACGTGATATAATGTAGCATGTTCTACTGGTGGTCTTTCACAACAAACAGGGCATTCTTTACACTTCTTGTAGATATTTGCCTCCATCGAAGGACAATAGACTCCTAGTCTTTGCAGCGTCTACAATGTACGATGTTTCAAATGATGTTGCTTTAATGCACCTACGTGTGCTAATTGCAACCAATTCGCATGTTCTGATTCATCTACACAACAAGCAAGAATCTTTTGATTATCCTATTTATATATACTTCCTGCTATTATTTGATATCTCTGAGACTTGGTAATCTCTCCTTCCTTGATCCTTATCCTAGGATTCTTAGGTCCATATGTGAGAATGGGGACTATTGGCTTAGCCCATTCTCGTACTATCACAAGGTTAAACAAATATGCATCTAGTAATTCATGAACTATTCCTTGAGGAGCTTCTCCTGTGGTTAATCTTGAAAGGTGGTCAGCTCTAAGGTGTGTCTTTCCTCTCCTAACTACTACTTCAAAGTCATACTCCATGAGCAATAGAAACCAATGTATCAGTCGTCCTGTGTTACATGGCTTATTGACTAAGTACACCAATGCTTGATGATCTGTAAAGAACTTGAACTTGTTTGCCAACAAATAATGTCTGAATTTCTTCACGGCGTAGATCATTCCTAATCCTTCTCATTCCGTAGTGGTGTAATTTCTTTCTACTACATTCAACTGTTTGCTCGCATAGGCTATGGGGAGATCTATATTTCCTTCATTCGTGGGTTGTGCTAACACACATCCTATGGCATAGTTGGATGCATCCACATGTACATGGAATGGCTTGCTCCAATCTGGGGTTGTCAATATAGGTGCTGAGCACAAATGTCACTTAAGTTCATTGAATGAATTCTCACACTCATCTGTCCATTCAAACTCGGTCAAAAGAGAGTACAGAGGCTTGGCTATGATTGCATACAGGTGTATGAATTTTCGATAATAACCACAATGACCCATAAATGCCTGTACTTCTTTTACGTTAATTGGTCTAGGTAGATTGGCAATTACCTTCACTTTTTCTTCATCCGTAGAGATTCCGTTCTTTGACACAATGTGTCCTAGAATTTTGCCTTGTCTGACCATGAAAACATACTTTTCTAGGTTCAGACAAACCTGATATTCTGGACATTTGTCAAATACCTGCCTTAATTCTGGGATATGAGTCTACCTCATATTCAAATGTGCACATATGTCATCGACATAAACTTCCAAATTCTTTCGTAAGAATTCCTTAAAAACATGACACGTGAGTCGCTGGAAAGTGGTGGGTGCATTTGTGAGCCCAAATGGCATTACACGAAACGCAAATATGCCCCATTCTGTGGCAAAAGCCGTCTTGTGTTGATCTTCTGGAGCAATGGCTACTTGATTATAGCCTGAGAAACCATCAAGAAAGCTGTAAACTTCCTTGCCCATAACTCTCTCCAATAACTGTTCCATGATAGGAAGAGGATAATTGTCTCTAATCGTGGTGGCATTAACTTTTTTAAGGTTAATACATACACGCAATTTTCCATTTTTCTTGGGCACAACCACAATGGGGGATAGCCATTCAGTGTGCTCAATTTCATAAATGAATCCTGCTTCTATCAAACGATCTATTTCTTCTTTAATCTTCGTAGCGTAGTTATCATTGTACATGTATGGTTTCTATTTTGTAGGTTTTGCATCTGGAGTCATAGGGATTCTATGAGAACATATGTCCGGGTCTACTCCTTTCAAGTCTTTGTAACTCCAGGCGAACACATCTCTATATTCGTGCAATAGGGCAACTAACTCTTCCTCTTCTTCATTTGTCAAATCATGTCCTATGTATGTACATTTTTCTTCTTCTCCTTCTATGGCAACAATGATTTTTTCGGTTTTCTCTCGGTTATCATATACTTCTCCAACGTCAGCTTTTCTGTTAGGCATTCATACCATGATTCTTCTATCTTCTATTTCATACTTTTTGAAGTTCTCCGGTACCTCAACAAAGATTCTTCTTCCTTTGACATGGTTTCTTTCTTCTTTCTTTTCTTACCTTCACTTTTGGCAGCCACTTGTGTGGCTAACCCCAAGAAGCCGCGCTTCCCAAGCCCTGCGTTCTTCACTGCCTTGCTTTGATATTGGTCCTTGATTGCCCTTGCTAGACTTGTAAAAATCCAATGTTTAGACCAATTCTCAAATGGAAGATCAAACACTTTGATGTATACACTTTTGAGATCCCTTCTCTTATGGCCAAATTTTTAATGCCCCTTGGCTTTCTAACGAGCTATCAAGCTCAAAAAACGGACTTCGAATGAAAAAGATATGAGCGTTTAGGCCCTCGGGGGTAAAATTGACAAACAGGTTTTTCTTCAAATGTGAGCTAAGAGGTCTCCTAAGAGTGCAATCACCCAAAAATTTGCTTAAAATAGCCCCAAATTTGCCCAAAAAATGAAACCCTAAAAATTGCATTTGGGGTGGACAATCGTGATGGTCTGAGACAATCGCGATGGTCTGGGACCGTCGCGATGGCGTGATCTGCGAGCAATCGCAATGGCGTTCGTCAACGATCAACGCAACCGTCGCGATGGCGTGAGCCCATCGCGATGGTCACAAGGCACGATGGCTTGAGCGAATCGTGATGGTTCAAATTGCGAGGCATTGCGATGGTGTACCTGGTGTCGTCGCGATGGTGTGGCTAGTGAACAATCGCGATGGTCTGGCTTGACACGTGGTAGCGTCTGTGCGATGGCACGTGCCAATCGCGATGGTGTGGGGTTGACTAGATCATCACGATGGTCTGGGGCTGTCGTGATGGCTCAAGTGAACCGTCCGATGGCGTGAGACTATCGCGATGGTCCGGCCGAGCCGTCGCGATGGCATGAGCCAATCGTGATGGTGTGACACAATCACGATGGCGTGAGCCAATCGCGATGGTCCACCAAATCAAATATTTTGCAGATGTGTTTGTGGATTCTTGCAAGCGCTTGTATCGCCTACCTCTTGGAGAACTCGCCTACCAAAAATGTCGAAGTTGACAGACCATCGCGATGGTCTGACACACATAGCAGAAATGTGACAGAAAGTGTTTTTTTTACCTTTTGGAAGCTTTTCTGATGCTTTGGAGCACTATACCTGCAAGAAAACTCAAAAACACAAAAGCACATACAAGCACAAAAGCTCTCTCTCTCTCTCACATTCACAAATGAGGGGAAATGAGGAGAATGGGTGGATATGGTGAATTTTCTGATTTGTTTGGAATGGAAGATGATGATGCGGTGGTGAAGAAGGAGTGTAGGGGAGATGAAAAACACAAAAAACTAAGTAAAAAAAACAACAAAAACTGAAATTTTTACCTTCCAACACCACTTCTTGCTATACTCTTACCATCACATTCGTCCTAGACTTGATCCCTGGCAGCGGTGCCAAATTTGGTGTTGCTCTAGCACAATGGTGAGAACCACGTTAAGAAGCTCCACCTCCTTAATGTAAATCCATGGAAGAGATAGGAGTGATGTGAAGATCGTGAATGTGAGATGTAGTGAGAGTGAAGGTGAGAAGCATAGAGATGCACACACACATACACACACACATGAAGAGACAAGCAAGACACAATGGAAGGTAGGAAAATAGACTTTATTCTCAAGATCAATTACAAGCTCAAGCTCACTCTAGCTCATACAACTCTACACTAGCTAACCTCAAAAATGAGCTCTCTAGCTCTTTTTATAGATTCTATACTAGTTTTGACCGGTTTCACATCTAGTGACCAGCATAGTTAAAAAATAGGTTCTAGGTGCTATTTGAAGGGGTAAATGTTGTCTAAAAATAACCAAAATTGGTAGGCTCATTCTACCTAAGCTTCTCAAGCTTGAGGACTCCTCGTCTTGCACAAAATGGAGCATATAATTACAAAAGGGGTTTTTCTATGTTACATATAGTACAAAAGTGATGAAAATCAGTGTTGGAGGTTTTTGAAAAGTATTTTGAAATATATTTGTTTGAAAAAATCATTCGACTGGCTCCCCCCTACTTCATTGTGCTCTGTCTTTACATGCTTCCTCGACGTCTATGCCTCTGGCTATTGCCAACATCCTTTAAGAAGTAGAAGCAGGGGAAATATTGGAAAAGGAGTGGAAAGAAGAATACGAGAGTATAGAAATGGAACCAGAATTTGATTCAGAAGAAAGATACCTAGAAGCCATTCAAACCGAAGATAAGCAGGAAATGACCAAGGTTTTAGCAATAGAAGCAACCCCCATAGCACCAAAGTAGGAGGAAAGTGTAAGTAAGATCGAACCAAATCTTGACCTTTTTGAGGTTCCGAAGCATTTTAAAAGATATGAAGAAGAGAGAAAAATAGCTATTCAAATGCCTAAGAGAGAGGCAAGAGAAGGAGAAGTGTACGACAACAAGGAACAAACAAAAAAGATCATAGTAAATGTAGAAGATGGATAAGAAAGATGTACATACACAGGAAAAGACGTGTCAACTGAGGAGGAAGAAGAATTAATAGAGTTGATCCAGGAATATTGAGATGTATTCGCTTGGACATATAAGGATCTCAAGGGTGTGGAACTCTCTATTTGTTCTCATAGAATACCAATCACGAGAGAGGAAAAACCATCTAAACAATGCCCTTACACATACAATGAGGTTTATGCTGCTAAAATGAAAGAAGAAATAGGCAAGTTATTAGCAGCTGGATTTATTTATGAAATAGAACACACTAAATGGGTATCATCGCTAGTGGTTGTGCCTAAAAAGAACGGAAAACTCAGAGTATGCATTAACCTGAAAGAATTGAATGCAGCCACGATCCGTGATAGCTTTCCATTCCCTATCACCAACCACCTATTGGAAAGAGTTGCAGGAAAAGAAGTATATAGCTTCTTAGACGGATTCTCTGGATACAACCAAGTAGCTATTGCTACTGAGGATCAACATAAGATTGCATTCGCGACCGAATGGGGAGTCTATGCTTTCAGAGTGATGCCTTTTGGACTCACTAACACGCCTCCTACTTTCCAAAGGTTGATGTGTCATGTTTTCAAAGAATTCCTAAAGAAGAGTATGGAACTGTATGTAGATGACCTATGTACATATTCAAATCAAAGGCAAGACCACATTCCCGAATTATGAAAAATATTTGATAAATGTCGACAATATAGAGTCTGCCTGAACCCTGAGAAGTGTGTTTTCATGGTCAGACAAGGGAAGATATTAGGACACATAGTGTCTAGATATAGAATATCTACAGATGAAGACAAGATTAAGGTCATTTTAGAACTTCCTAGGCCGAAGAATGCAAAAGAAGTGCAAGCATTTATGGGACATTGTGGATACTATCGTTGATTTATCCACATGTACGCCATAATTGCCAAACCATTGTATGGACTGCTGACCCAATTCACTTGGATTGATGAATGCGAAAAGGCATTTAACGAGTTAAAAAGGTGACTTAGCACAGCCCCAATTCTGAAAACACCGGATTGGAACAAGTCTTTCCATATTCACGTGGACGCTTCAAATTATGCAATAGGATGCATCTTCGCTCAGCCGGCAGATGAGGGAAAGTTAGACCACCCAATTGCCTATGCGAGTAGAAAACTAAATCAAGCCGAGAGAAACTATACAACTATGGAGCGAGAGGGATTAGGAATGGTGTACACTGTAAAGAAATTCAGACATTATCTCTTAGCCAACAAATTCAAGTTTTTCATAGATCATCAAGCCTTATTGTACCTAGTCAATAAGCCTTGTAACACGCGAAAACTTGTGAGATGGTTTCTTTTATTGATGGAATTCAACTTTGAAGTAATAGTGAAAAAGGGGAATACCCATATAAGAGCGGATCACCTCTCTAGATTAACACATGGAGAACCACCAAGTGGAGTGCCAGACAAATTGCCAGACACTTACTTGTTAATTTGAAAGTGTGTCCAAAGTGGGCAGAGAAGCTAATTCCAATACTCACTCATGGCCCACAACACTCAATTAATAAAGAAAGTAACCGAAAATTCTACAATCATGTAACTTGCACATTATTGCAAGAAGTGTGTACCATAAGGAACCCAACAGTGTATTATCTAGATGTGTTGAGGAAGACGAACAAGTGAAGTTGATTGAACAAGCTCATGTAAACAAATGGAGGCGCACAAAGGAATTCACGGAACTCTAAGAGAATTGAAGCGACTAGGAGTATACTGGCCTGATATGCCTAAAGATGTCCATGATTATGTCAGTAATTGCACAGAATGTCAGGAAATCATACCCAATGATCACACATCCTTACCCTTATTTGACTAAATGGGTGGATGCAAAGGCTACTAGAAAGAATGATGCTCAAACCACTGCCAAGTTTCTTTTGAGTGCATTTTCACTCGTTTCGGATTACCAATTGAGATTGTGAGCGATCGAGGAACACATTTTATCAACAAAGTCATAGAGTCCCTAATGAATGAATTCTTGGTGATCCATAAAAAATCAGCCCCATACCACCCTCAAGCCAATGGTCAAGCGGAAAGTTACAATAAGGTGTTATGCACAGTATTGACAAAGATAGTCAATAGTGGAAGGTTTGACAGGAACAAACAATTGCATCATGCAATCCGGGCCTTCCGAGTCACTTACAAACTGCCATTGGAACTACCCCATTCAATCGTGTACGGACAGAACGCAATCCTGCCAATCGATTTTTTAGTAGCCACCTTGAGAATAGTCCAACGGTATGAATGGACAGGACATGAATTATCCAAGCAACTAGACCAAATGAGAAGCTGCATAAGACTAGAATACAAGCGGTTGCAGGATTTACGCGGCCAGAGAAGACAAAAGGCATATTATGATGCACACATAAAAGACAAAGGACTAAAGAAGGAGACTTAGTTCTGGTCTACACCTTGAAGCAACATGCCAAGAAATTTCAAAAACGTGATATGACCTCTAATCATCAATAGGATTTCACTAGTCGAGAGTTAACCTAGCTACTCTGGATGGAGATATTCTTCCTGACTACATAAGTAGATGTCGAGTAAAACAATATATGGAACCATTGACGGATCAAATGCTAGCATGCCTTGTAGGTGCACAAAATAGGAAGAAAGAGGAAGAACAAATTAAAGAAGAAGCACGGCAAGAGAGGCCTTAGAGCATATCAAAAAACGGAAAGAGTGGATAAGACAAAGAGATGAACGATATCTACAAAGAGAAATGCCTATTCCCATGGCTAATTACCAGGTTCATAAGTCCAACACAAACAATGCCTACATGTCC